>JARVGP010001520.1:0-14587 GCA_029876185.1 Mansonella ozzardi | reverse complement strand
TTTTTTTTTTTTTTTTTTTTTTTTTTTTTTTTTTTTTTTTTTTTTTTTTTTTTGTGCTTTCTTGATATTTTTGTGGAATTTGATGAGACGGGCGAAAAAGAAAACTGTTTCGTGAATCATTTGATTAGAATGTTTCAGTGAAATTGATTGGCTAGATTTATCTATGAATGTTTGGAATTAGAGATTGGAAGTTCTCAGTTGAAATCGTTTTAGCGCTTGCTTTATTTTGTCAGATTTTGACTCTCGAATGACGATAAGTGAACATCACGGAAGTCAGTTCAGGTTGTTAGCTGCAGGTTATTGGAATAGGTTAGAATGTCAGGTAAACGATCTTTAAAGCTTAGCTTAGGCACTTCAAACAGCAGAAGGGACAACATTTAGTTTAATTAAAGCCTGTAGCGATTATGTTCCGACTTCTGGAAATGAGAAAATGTGAAGATTACCACCACCAATTTATTATCTGAAAGTCTCAGTTAACATGTCGCTTTAGCCATCCTATTTCATTTATATCAAACGCCACGAGCTTTTCCCGTCATATATTTTATTAATTTTTATACTTCACACATCTTTTTTTTATATTTCGCGTACCTTTTTCTATATATTTCACACATTTTAAATATTTCACACTTGCTTTATATTTTTCACACATCATTTTTCCCCTCATCAGTGCAATTATATGGATGTATGTATTAAATATGCTTATGGTGGGTAATTTTTATGATACTGATTTATGTATTCTGGAATTTGGATATGACATTTTATATAGGTGTGTGTTGTTTGTGTGTGCATCTGTTTGTTTGTATGTGTGTGTGTGTGTGTGTGTGTGTGTGTTTTTGTGTATGTTCATGGCATTGATTATCCATAGTATTGCCCGGGAATGATCGTCATCCAGAATTATCTCGGCCTTTCCAGTTTTATTACTTGTTATTCATGGCTCTTTTATTATTGATATTGGTAACAGCCTACAGCTTTAGCAGCTTGGAGAAACCAATGAATCTTATATATTCCAGTTTTCATTTTGTTAACGTTTTATGGCATCTCTCCTTCCATACGGTTTTATTTCATTGTTTTATTTCTCCTTTGCTTTGTTTGAAATGATTTTGTCAGATATTTTCATTATCACACATAATGTCTGTCATCTACTCCAAATTTGTCGTCTCTATACATTTACTATGTCTTATCTTAAACTTTATTTGCTACGTTGCATAATTTGTTAAGTTGCTATGTTGAAAAATGCTTTAATTTCATTTTTTTTTTTCCTGATTAGGGTTACTCGTGGATTTTATAAAATTTTAATTTATAACAGTCGTTCCTTTGTTTAACACTGTTACAGAAAGAGAGCTTCAGGCTACAGTTTCTCATTTCGGATCATTTTCTCTTTCTTACTACAATTCTTGCTGAACTCTGGAAAATGTGCTGGAAATCGTCAAATGCGCTTTTTTTTAGCAATTTTTCGATTTTTTCTGAAAACAGCAATTAAAACTACGTATGACAGCGTGGGCAGTTTTCTCTCATTCCGTTCAGGAATGAATTGATAAGGGATTGTACTTAAGAGTAAATCTTTGAAGGGGCTACATTGAACCGATTTGTCTATCTTTATAATTATAAATTTAGGAGTCTTAAATATCCAAAGTTTAAGCACTGTCTTGCTGTAGTTCAGAAGTCTAGACCTTCTTTGGAGACGAGGATCCCGACAATTCGGAAAGCATTATGTCGATTAGAGAAAGTGAATTTCCTCTCGCTTAGTGTCTTCGGTGCAATCTCGATATGGAATTTTATAACTACCAAAATGTATTTACATCTGCGCAAAACATGATTATCCCCGGTGGCGGCTACAACATTAAAATGAATAATTAAGAGCAGCTGCTGCGTATTACAATCAATCTATGTCGTTCTTTATTACATCGCTGTTCATTGCCGAAATTGCTCGGTATATATATATATATATATATATATATATATATATGTGTATATTGATTATTTCAAATTCTTATTCATCATCCAGAATTTTTGCTTAGAGCTATCAAGCTAGCTTCAAATAATTTCCAAGTTGAAAAAAACTTTGCCAACATTTACAATTTCAGAAACAAAAAAAGACATTTCCATATGAATAGAGAGTTAGTCATTGTTAGAAGCCGCCAACGTTTACAATTTCAGATACAAAAAGAGAGACATTTTCTGTAAAAATAGAGTTAATCACTATCAAAAACTGGCAACATTTACAATTTCAGATATAAAAAGAGAGACATTTCTATAAGAATAGAATTAATGAATTGTAAAACAAATGGTAAAATTGAAGTATTTAGAGACAATAAGATAGATTTCAGGAGAAATCACCGTTACGGCGAATAGAGACAGCAAGCACCACCACATACGACTCTCATAACATGACTAAAGCAATCGATACATACAAATGTGTAAATAATATATGGGTTTGTTGCCTACTAAACATCTCATAATTCATCATTAATGGAGGAGTTAGAATTGAGATTTCGTGAAGATTTAAATCCAAACTTTTAAAATACGCGGAATTTTGCAAATTAGAATTTCATGAAAGATGTACAGGGCAGGAATGATATTTTGCGATGTATAATCCTACTAGCAAATAAAAATTCAGGGAAATGACATATAAGTCAATATTTGTTAATAGTTTCAAGGTTGACAATAATAGTAAGCTAAGAGATAAAGTTACAATGTAGAAAATATGTTGTACACGGAAATACAACAAAGTAAAGGTCACCAAGAGAAACGAGAGAGTAAAGGGAAATTCCAAATATATGGTCAGGAAGACGAAGGACATTGTTAGAGATAGAATTTGTACATGCAAGGGCACTTTACAATAGCTTAATAGCGGAGTGGTATCGGTAAACTGAGCTATGTTACCTTCCCGGAAAAACTTTATCAACATTGTCGATCTTTGTGTAGAGTGCAATGGGATGACGATGGCAAAGAAGAGATTAATCTTATACCAATATTTTCACCTTGAAACAATCAATTGTGTAATGAATGCCGGAAAATGGTCGATAACTGTAAACAATCAATAAATGTATACAGAGGATAAATGTATATAACATGATATATAATTGATAGAAAGAAAATCAAAAATACACTCTCTTCGCGTCAGCTACTGATGATTCTACTGGACAGTATGGACACTTTAAACGGATATGACTGAAAGCATTGGATGGAGCCAAATTGGTCGGTGCAACGAAACGTCCTGTCTGGGCTAATTTATGAAGTGCTTCTCGAGAAATTACATGACCACATGTGAGACGCATTGGAGGATTTTGCTCTGTACATTGTGCCTGCATAACAATATTACGTAAATTTAATTCCAAGCACCTAAGAAATCAGGAAACGTTCAAGAATCAAAATTACAACGTAATCTTACTAGTTCAGTAATGGAACGCAATGCTCTTCATATTAAACAAAAAGAACCTTAAGAATTGGGCAAGCGAACACAGAGTGCGTAGCGTTCGGTACATCTACTTCAATTGGCAATTCATCTCCTTGAAATAGAGATTCCATTGATCGATTCACCATTAGCTGACGAAGACTAATAAGAGACGGTACCATTTTGATGCCGAGTTCAAGACTGAAGTCAATATAAAAATACATTGTTGTGGATTCATTTCAGCTTTCAAATACATTTTTTGAATATCTAAGTGAATAAATCCGATCGACTGTGGATAAAAACAAACTTTATTAAATTGTTCACATGCAAAAAAAAGCTTTGAAAAATTAAATAGAATTCTGGTAATGATTCGCTTCCCCAACATTGCTAAAAGAGTGTGAGTCACTAAAATGTCAAGCTTATTGTCAGTTGAAATGCGTAGACAAAATAAGATCCACATACATTTGACTGAGATAATTTTCTGATCGAGACATGACTCGCGCAAGTCGCAATTCGAGTTGCTGCCAAACGACGGGATTGAAAAGTTCAGGATAACGTGTCTTACGATCTTTAGCAACAACAGCCCAGAGTAATTGCATCATTTCGTCCGGATTTCTTGAAAGCTGGCGGCCGTATTGCAAGGCTTCCATAGTTTGCCCTGAAAATATGAAAAGTTTCTCAACTAGAATTACTTGCTTCCTTTTTGAAGCTGTAAATGCATCATACCATCTTCTAAAAGTTTAACAAAGTGTTGTTTCTGGAGATCATAAATCAACTGCTCATCTCGAGAAGCATTTTGCTTGAGCCACTGAAGTGCAGGCGTAATATCTTTTTTCTGGAACGCTTCCATTAAACGTCGGATATCATCCACATTGAATTCTAAACCTTCTGATGCCGGCAGCTGTGCTTCCTAAAAACTCCGAATTCTACGTTTAGAATCCTAATTTTGCAATGTACTTCAATAATGAATAACTGTTGAAATTAGGTTACTTTCGTTAGAATATCCGCAACATCGAATTTCCCGGTACTGGTCAAATGATTGGTAATTAGAGCGTTCACTCTGCCATGTAATCTTGGATCTGTATCAATATTCTTATCAATTTTCGTTAAAGAACTAAGATCAGTGACGAAATATTTATCGATAGCTCTGCCAATCTTTGACAACATCTGATGGGTACTTCGGTGTTGATGCGCCATCTCAAATAAAATCGAATCTTTACTCCAGAAGAATTTTTAAAGAATTTTACTTCTGGGACTTCTCTAATTTTATATGACTTTTTACAAATATCGAAAGAAATTTCGCAAAAATGTATTTGAACTTGTAATAATATAAATTTTTCCTATTTTTAAGAAATATATTTATAAACAGCCAATGGAAAAAAGAAAAAGGTCTCATTATATACCTCCTGCAGCATGTCGCCCAGTTTTTCCATAGCCTGTGCAAGTACTACCTCCGCAGTTACCGATAATTCCGCTTCTGGATCATCGTCAATCAACAATTCGTTATAAACACGACGTACTAAATCGATCTGACGTGCTACAGCTGGTGTCCATTGACTTCTGAAGGCTTCCATCGTTTCTAGCACACGGTTAACTCGTCCGGCGACCATATCCACCATTATGTTCCTTTTCTCTAAATATTTAACGAAATATTTTGAATTTCATATCATTTTAAAATGCTCATACGTCATCATCCACCCATATACAAATAACATCAAAATTATTGAAATTTCGATCTAGTTACCCAGTAAATTTCAAACTTTTCCAAAATGGTTAAAATAACAGAAGTAGTCGTGATTATTCCTATAAATCTATAATATAACGAATATGTGTGGTATTTTACCAAAACGGAAGCACAAAATTACGGTAAACTGAGGTTTTAAAACCTTGTATAAACAACGCATGCATATTTGGAGACGGTAGAAGGGCAAATAGCTTTCACAATGATCTCAGACTCAATCTGACAGCATTCTGTAGATCACGGTGAAGGCCTATTGCCCTCACCAAATTTCTCGTTTTTTCTCTCTTCATTAACATATATTCTGATATGTTTGCAGTCTTTTCAGTGATAAAAATAATCCAGCAAAAAAAAAAAAAAAATTGATTCCTTCCTATTAAATAGCATCAGACTATCCAGGTAGTAATGTAAACAGTCGAAATCGCAATATACCAGTCGGCGCAAACTGTCGCTACCAAGTGAAAAATCATCCATGATTAAGGAAGGCATACATCTAGTAGCACACAGCCAGCAATAACACAGCAGCGAGCGAACGAACGAAAATTAATTTGTTTAGTTCAATCGATCTGATCGATTGCTAAATGTTGCCTGTCGTGGAAAATATAAGAAATCATGACGCTTCTTCCTACAGTACTACTCAAATAACAAATTCTTCACTATACTTTTTTCTATTTTCCAGAAAATAAAACTATAAGTCCTTACTATTAATGATATCGATACATACTACTACTACTACTACTACTACTACTACTACTCCTACTACAATCGATACTAATAATATGCCTAATTACTATTACTAGTAACTATTGCTATAACTTATGTTGTCTATTCGCTCACTTACTGCTCTTGTTGTAGAAAAATGATGTTGATGGTATTTAGTCGATTGTTGAAAAATTTCAACACGTTGGCCTATCATCATCATCCCATCGGGCAACCATACACACAACATGCAAACTGCATTACTGTGTGCCGTTCTGCTCCAGCTGCTGTCGTTGCCCGTTTGCTGTTGCCTGATCACTTGCCATCATCAGTAGTACTGCAATACATACACACATACATACATACAAATACACCAACCATTTGATGCAAGGAAGACGAGGACGGAAAGAAGAACGAATGAACAAAATTATTGAAAGAGTTGTTTGGAAGGCGGTCCTGCTGTCGTCTATGTTATACTCTTCTCGTCCAACTAACCCCAAATCAACACCCTCCCCAACCGCTTCTATTTCATCTACTTCCTAAACTTCTTCTTCTAACTCTTACTGTAACCGTAAATGTTAACGAGCTAACCTTACTTATGTCCTCCTCCTCTTGCAACTAACTGCTTTCGTTGTAGATTAATTTTTGCTACTACTACGACTACTACAACTATCTACTACTACTACTACTACTGTCTACCTACTACAACTACCTGTTTTATTTACTATGATACAGCTGGGACCCCAAATTCCACATAATGGTTCTGATGACTACGAGAAAAATGAGGAGACAGAGAAAAGGGGACGAGAAGGTGGGGAAAGTCAAGAAAAGTCTTTGGTGAAAAAAAAAGTGCAATGAAAGTCGATAAAAGATTTCGATAACCTTGCAGAGGATCAGGTTGTCAAACGGAATGAAATATAACAAGAGAACCTGAAGTGAGCTTTCTTTCTTTCTCTTGCTCCCCAAACTACTCAAGCTAATGATGATGATGATGATGATGATGATGATGATGATGATGATGATGATGATGATGATAATGATGATAATGATGATAATAATAATGATAAGAAAAGTAATACTACAGCCGCTTCCTTGCTTGCATATATTTCATTGGAAAAGAGTGCCCTCGATTTTTAATCTCTTCATCATCAATACCAACGACCTTTTGTTCCTTGACTAAATGAGACATTGACTATGTCTGTTTACCTATCTATCTATATTATCAATGCATCATTTTTCAACTATATGTGTGTGTGTGTGTTGTGTGTGTGTATTCCATACAGCCATACCAATTTCTTGGAAACAACACTCCACTGATAACAACACTAACTCTATTCTATTAACAAAAGTTGTACCAAAATTAACGGTTAGTAATTACTCTGTTATAAGTTTCATTATAACACACTATAAGTCCCGCGTTAAATTTAACTAATTAATGCCTTAACAATTAGATTCATAGAAATATTACCCTCTACTTTTATTAGCTACCTAATATATAAAAGATCTACATGGATAAACTCTGCAGGATCAGCTACACTTTACTATCTAATTGGAACCTCTGAAAAAAAAAGCCATCCTAGAATGAACGAAAAATTCGTTGAGATTTATTTAACCATGAAACTTGAATTCAATCGAATAAGACGAATTCACATGTACACTAACATTTAGCTTATTGAAAAACCTAAAAGAATCAAAATGCATAGCAGAATTGGTATGTCGAATATTCTTCAATCGTCTCTTATCTGATCAAAATAGAATTTCACCAAGTTCCCACCCATATAACACAGAATTATCAGCACATTCTGTCTCAGCACTGACTAAGAGATCATATCATGCACAGCAATATAAATAAATAAATATTATATAATATATTGCTGCTTAAATTCCAAAAATACGGATAAATCACGCTTAAATCAGGTCACTATCAAATACCTAATCCGATCATTTCGTAATATTTAAAATTTATCCATCATTTTTTTTTTTTTTTTAAATGAAATCTGTTCTTCACAATATAATAACAGTAATAATATGCTTATTTAATACAATTATATACAATTATTTTTTGATTCGTTCAATAAACAGCTAATAAGCTAAAAAATCAACAATCAAGAATCAAGATAAGAGTTAAACGAAATGATTCTTACTGATTACATATATTTCATGAGAAAGAAGAGAGGAGAAGGAAAATAGAATGCAGGATAAAAATAGCGATCATTTACAATTTTTTTCTAACGATAAATGATACCTGTAAAAAATACTGCACATGGATGTACGTATGTAGTCAAAATGGAAAGTTTCTACTTCGTTTCAATGACACTGATCTCTAGCGTTCAGATGTTAAATACGTACGACAGGCATCCTACAAGACTTGAGATAGTTCAGGATAGAATGAGATTCAAATTTTAAGCATTCAGAGCATTTTGAGCGCTACAATGAAATGTTTTTGCGGTGAATACAAGAAGGCTATATTTATGCGTGTTATGAAACACTCGAAATCTCAGGTCTCATGCTAAAATTTCATAGAACTATACAAGTTCCACACTATCATTGGGTAACAGTTACACAATTAGCTTACATTATAGCGACAATATCTTTTCGTTTATTCATTTCAGTTCTACAATTTCTCATACCATTCTTTTTGTTCATTTTGTCACACATTCTTTTAGCAAAAGTTTTTCAAATTGTTATAGATTTTATTTCATTGAATTTTAACCTTCGTTTTTGATAATAAAACTTATTTGCTTTGATTAATTGCTGAATTTACGTCAACTTCCGAGCAGACAGCTCACCCTTCTCATTTCTCCTTTTTGTTAGGAACTAACATGCAGGTAAATATGCCCAGCAACATACACAGATACATACATACATATACATTATATGTATGTATACATACAGACATACACACTACCGACTAACAATAGCGTTACATCCTACTGCAATCAGGTTGTACCAAGACGGCGATGATATTACAAAGCATTCCAACGTTCCCGAATGATCTGTTATTTCCAACAACGGCTGGAAACCTTAACATCCGGTAAAATTAATGATTAATCTTCAACAAATTGTTTTAAATCGTTTAACCGTCCAATCGACAAATATTCACTTGAACCAAAGGCTGAATTAAACAGAATACTGTAATGGCAACCTCTTTTGTAATCCAAAAATATGTACAGGTATTTTTCAAGCATTCCACTTATCGAAAAGTAATACATCATTATGAAATAAATGGATGATGATGATATGAGTGATTGTAATTTGTCAATTACGACATCTCGGGTATTTTTTAAGAGATCCTAACTGTTTCCGGCTCAGGAAATATTTTACTACGATTCCTTTTAATCCCCAACTGACCCAAACCCGAAATTAATGCGAAAGGAAAAAAATTCACAAGATGTGACAAGACATGCAATTCACATCACCTTTCAGGACGCCTTCAAACTTTAAATCATTTCACATCGTTCTCACTCATATCTCGGAATAAATCTTTAAATCTCTAAAATGCAAAACATTATCATACCCATTTTATCCATAAAATAATGCCTTGAATCTTCAAAATTTACATTTTTTTTTTTCAAATCAACCACGCAATCAGAATCATAATTCGTACTAATCATTTCTTTGCCATAATGCGATTGCTTTAGTTCAATTCTTCACTCCTGTTTTCTAAAATCTATGATGTAATTTCGAACATCTAGTACTTTTTAGACAATTTCACGTCCTTTAAACTTGTCAAAAATCTTACAACGCGAAAACCTACAATTTTCCAACAACAACTTCACCTTTCATGATAAAACGATTGCCTTACAATACTTTCCATTTACACACCTCTTCTCAAGGCGAAATAACATCCACAAAGTATGACCCAACGATTAAACAACTAGGAAAAGATATATGGGGACCTATAGATGAATTACCATGTATATCATTTATGATAACGGTGCCGAAATCTATTTTAGGCTTTTGCAATTCGACAATATCAAGGTTTCTATCATACTCAAACTGTACGATACTTCCAATATATTAAAAAATAAGACCTATCCATGCAAGAAGACCACTGTTTAAAAGAAAAGCGATGCATATAAAATAAGATTACCTTGCATGTTAAAAAAAATTCATTAGCTTTCCGCTCTGCGACATCTTGGAATCCACTAGCAAATCTAACTTTGATCAGGCATCAGTCTAACACAAGTACGATATAAAGCTACTGCTCCATACAGAATTAAACACATAACCAAGTCAACAGATGAATATAAGAATTACAAACATCAGTAAACAAGCATTTAGATAAAATACCAGTTATGTACTGAATTATATTCAAGTATTAAATTTCATACATAAAATTATACTAGAGTAATACTTTATCAACTATCATCAAGTTTCACTCAGATATCCAAAAACGATCGTTAAGCTAATAGGTCAAAATACAACACACATCCTCAGAAACTTCAAACTACCACATCTGTATCATTATAATCTGTAGGATCAAATCATCAATATCATGTGCGTCGACCTATTCCGAATCACTATTTAGCGATTTTATTGCCATTTTTTAAAAAAGTCATTTAAAAATTGAAAAATGTAAAGTGGAAATGTCACCAAAGAGATGTTCGTTGGAAAAATGTTGGGGAACATTTCGTGTAAATGCATGAATTGTCAGGTGATGCCCCTTCCCCTATGCTATAATCGTGCATATTTCAAAGTAACTGAGTACAAGTTTAGAACAGTGGCTCGTTATCTTATTTAAGAGCCAATATTTCTTGAATATTAGAAGTAAACAACCTATGCCCACTTACTCCAAACGAAACATACCTGACATTTAACTTGACCCTTGACTTTTCCTCTTCAACCACGTTTGTTGTTGATAGTATATTAATCGAACGCGAGCATATATCATGCACTGCTTGTCATGGTCGCGTCTTGCAAAAAAAGCATCCCACAAGCTAATTGCAATCAGAGTTCATGAACTTCCGTTTGGTCATTTGACATCTTTTTCCTGTTATTACAACATGGAATTTCATTATATTAAAACTTTCTCAATCTTTAATGAAATTGGAAATATCAGGCAAATTCTTTTTCGATTATCATATGAAATTGATTAGTGATAAAATGAGAATGAATTCCCGACAGCTTATTTTTTCAATATCTTCTCGAAAATATTCAATATTTAATAGAATTATTAATAGCTATGATTAGCTATTAATTAGTTAATTAGGAATACATTAGGCTAATTTCCTCGTTATTCACTCGCTGCTTTATAGGAAATATTTCGAAGTGCTTTGACCACTAAATTAGCAGGAAGAATTTATTTAAGTAACAATCATAATTAATCCTTTCATGACAAGTTATATTTAGGAATTGAGAGAACTTCACCGTCGACTAGATTCTTTGCTATTAGTTGCAGAATTAAGGTAATACTACTATTTTTGAAGATCGATGACATCTGTAAAAGGAATTTATCCTTTTGCAGAATAAATCTAAATCGAGAAATCAGTCGTCTATTGCGATTTCGATATATGCCTTTTATTTGGAATGGAATATACATCTATACTTTCGAACTACTTTTTTTCACTTTAGGTAGAAAAAGTTTAATGTTAGCGTTCTAACAGTGACGTACAATGGTAAATAAGAAATGTAAAATGAAGCGTGAGATTCTATTATGGAAATACGGAACTTATATTTCCAATCGAATCTTTTCACAATCAAATTATTTTAGATGGTTATTTTTACTGTTAAATTTTATCAAGAATAATGAAAACTTGAAAAAAATGAGAAAAAAAAGTGAAAAAAATAAAAAAAAAATTGACCTGAAAAAAAAGATGTTATGTCCTCGTTCCACGATGACAAACTGTTAAATGATTCTAAAGGGAAAAATCAATTATAGCAAGGTGTATCAAGGGGCTGAGAATTTGCTTAATGAAATAGTGTTAACCGAGAAGAAAATTAAACAATCCAAAATTCATGAAATCTCGATCATTGGCATATGGTGGCAGCTTACAGTCAATGATACGTGTGACGGTTAATGAAAAACGTTGTTGAGAATAAGGCGTACATTAGTAATATTTATGATTATTTTATTAGGAAAAAACTGCTACATGTTATGGAATTAGTTGTTTGGAAAGGGTTGAAAGCGACGAAAGTTTGTTTTAGAGATCATCAGTCACAAAAGAGAAATTAAACCATTGCGGAAAAAAATCCTAAAACAAAGAGCTAATGAAAAAAAAACTGAGCGTGTTGATCAATTTATATATTATATACTGGGTTATCAGTCATTCATTACGTAGGAATACAGAGATTTTTATGTTATTATTAATTGTCATCAAATCATTCTATCAAATCTATGAGTTAATAAATGTTGAAGACTTATTAAAGACTATGTAACTGGAAAAGAATGATATGATGAAAGGAGTACCTAACTAGTTTCAGAATGACTCTTATTCCTGATTACAATATTCCTGGAAATAGGTTTTATTTTATGGCTTCATAACCGAAGTGATTTGGAATATTTTGTAAACGTGGATAAGAATATTTATTGGCTAATATTTATCATTTGTTTACTCTATTTCCTATAGCTGTAGGTTTTTTAAGAGCTCGGAAGCAATTGCTTAGGATGCATGAAGAAGTATTATTGTTGAGAATTTGCTGTGGATAGTCCGAATTTTTCTTGTGGACAAGGATGCGAATGGTAGAATGGAATGTGAAAAAGATCACAAAGCTTTTGTGGTTAATTAGTTTGACATGTTTTCTGCGAAAATTTTCCCTATTTTACTTTTTATATTTTTGTCCAAATTCAAATTTAAATTGTACAGAAAAAATGGACAATCTCAAAGAATTATGTCTGGAACAATATAAAACAGTGGAAATAATTTCAAGCGTATTAATATAAGTATCCAGGAAGCAGTAGATGATGCTTAACGATTCGGCTCGTTATTTTCATTCATTTGCTTGTCCGGTAATTGCTTTTTCTTTATGAATCAAGCATACTACGGAATTTAAGTTTAGCCTACTGCAAGAAATTCTCTGTAGTTGTTGTTAGCTTGCAGCTGGGAAAAATAGGAAACACGGTACGTTGCATTTATGGAGCTGCCAGAAGCTCTTCAAATGGTTGTGCCCTATAAGCACTGAAAACCACCTATAAAACGAATTGTAATAATCAGTTTGCCAGCTTTCAGTCGCTTGATAAATTATCACAGCTATAGTTTTCAGGGAAAATTTCAGTTTTTCTTTCTATTTTACTTTTTCCTTTATTGTTGCCACGCTTCTTAATTAATATTTCTGTTTTTGTATTAAATTTTCTCTTGCGGTTTGTAACTTATGTTTTCGCAAAATATGTTAAAGGATCCTGATAATTTCAGTGATAACATTTTGGTTAAACAACAAGTCATTGATTTTCTCTGATATACTGTAATCCTTTTTTGTAGATTACCGCTTCAATGAAGAATCATGCATACGTTTAGGTAAATGTAAAAATGAATGGGTTAAACAACAAAATAAATAGTTAAATTAATGAAGCACTCTTTGATTCTAGTCTTTTATCTCCTGTTTTCTTGCATCTGGAAGTCCAACTGATTTTATTTAAACATTTTTTTTTTTGGTGAATCTTTTTTGTGGTTGTTCATAAGTTTTGGATGAATGTTTCTTATATTATGGAGTCGGCATGAGATGACGCTAAACTCGAATCAAATTTGTTAACTGATCGATAACTGCTAATCGATAATCTGAAAAACTTGATAGTTGATTATATAATATTTGGGCGAGCCATTTGTATATGCTTTTATCACTAAAATAATTAATTTTGCTAGACTTTCATTTTATTTTAAAAATTTAAAAAATGTAATAAGAGTTTGTTCTTTGCATTCAGTTCTCTTTCAAGTGGACAATCTTTTTTTGAAGTTTAGTTTGTTGCAGGACATTCTTGTTGGTTTAATATTTCAGTTAAATATTGAGTTTAATATCTCAGTTAAATAACGATGATTTTTCAGTTTGTTATATAAGTCCATAACTGTTCTCTCATTTTTCCTCCTTTTTTTTGCCTCTCTTTGAGTCACATGTTCGTTCATATGTTGCTATTTCGGTGAAGTTTTCAGTGATCATCAGTTTTGATTTCATGTTTGAATCGAATGTATGTATGCTTCGGAAATGAGTAACTGCTATTGTTTTCTTATAAGTTTGTTGCAATCTACCATTGTTGTCATTCATTAGACGTGATTGGGCATGTTGTGAACAGGTTTTTGTTATTTTCTTTATAGAAACAATCAGCTCTTTTGTTTTTTCTTATGAGGATTTACATTTTCATCGTAGTATTATATAATAACCTGGTCTACCTGGAATGAATTAACTCGGAAAGAAGCAATAAATCGTAATTCAAAAACAAGAAAGAATATATTGAAAACAAATAGGTTCGGCTGGAAGGACAAGCAGTAACTCAAAGAATGGATAATAATAATATAGTAAAGATAGTACTTGTATGGTAGTAGCAGTAGTAGTAGCAGTAGTAGTAGCAGTAGCAGCAGTACAGCAGCGAAATTTGCTCAGAATCAAGGTTATTTCAAATTATTGCTTTAAAATAAAAATGAAAATTAAGTTACAGTTTGATTGCAACCTTTAAATTCAATTCTGCTACTCATTAATTTCACAGTTTGAATACATAATTTACATTTAAACAAAAATTGGAAAATTTTTTCTCAATTCTTGCCTTAAATTCATAATGATAATAAAAATAATAATAATAATAATAATAATAATAATAATAATAATAA
>JARVGP010001519.1:0-14800 GCA_029876185.1 Mansonella ozzardi | reverse complement strand
AATTGTTTTCTTGCTGGAGCTAAATATTCTGCTCATACTTTCAATCATTTCTGTACCATTTTTTTTCCAAATGATACCACGGCAATAACTCTTCTTCTTTCCAACGAAATTTCCTTTTTGCCAAGAATCTTTCTCTTTCCTGGCAGTTGCTCTCAATTCACGTCTGCTAAATTCTACTGGCTATCAAATTCGATTAATGTCTTGCTGCGATCTCATCGGCATCTGATACATGAAAGATCCGCACCGTTTTTGATATCTATGCATTGTCGCAGATTTCATTCTTGTTGCACATAATAAAAAATTGCGAACTGTGTGTGATTCTTGTGATCCTTCATGCTAATTTATACTATTAATCCAAATTCTTTCGATATATCAATGCCTATGGTTGAATCACCCTAAGTGAACCAACAGATTTGAGTGTCAGACTAAAACATCTGGCCTACCCTATAATATTCATCATCAATAAACTGCAAATCTAACATCTGCAACTTTTTAATTGTGTACTACAAGAAGCTTACTCTAAAACGTGATCCATTGATCTGTTTTCCCTTCTTAAGTCCAGATTGTTGCTGTTGTTCTGAAGATGTAGTAGTTGCTGTTGATGATCGAAACGAAATACGGTGATCATATTTGCTTCTGGTGAAGACCGTGTCTGCAATCATAATGTCTTTATAAGTCTTGATAAAACATGAGGTGAAATTTTTATTTAATATAAGTTACGATATTGTGATCATCAAATTTAGTAGTTCTAAAGATACAAGAAAAATATCGAACAAAATTTCTCTGGAAAAGAGTGAAAATGAGAAATTCTTTGACCGAGATGAAAATGGCTGCTTAATAAAATTCAGACAATTTGGACTACTTGCACTTCATTACCAGATCCAAACTACTGGAGTTTCAGGAAACATGCGCAGTTTTATTCAGCATAGAGTTTGGTAAATTCAACAGACATTTTTCAACCAGCGTGGCAGTAAAAGGTGACTAGTAATAAATGCTGTGCAAAAAAAAAAAGTGTCGAAAATCAAATATGTCAAATATGAATTGAAAAACCAAGCCACTTCAATCATTCAATACTTCGATTACACTATTGTTGCGAGTCGAATACACAATGAAACTGGATTTTTAATGTTTAGGATCGTACGAAGAAAGACAGAAATAGAAGGTGGAATTACAAGAACAAGCTAAATGCAAATTAGCCCACTTTTATACTTCAAATTCAATTCATCGTCAGACGATGAATCCGACGATTCCATGCTTGCTGATTCTTTATGTCTAAAATATGAAATATGATTTAATGAACTGCTGGTGGTGTCCGTTTCAGCTCGACAATAGCTGTGGGAATCAAATTATAAATCAATATAAGTTAAATAGAAAATCGCCAACCAATAAAGTAAAAAAATTCATATATATATTAATTTACGCCATCAAATGAATTGACTTACAATTCTTCTTCTCAATACTGTAAGATCTCACCTAACATAAGCTATTAGTTATTTCTTTCTTCCTGATCTTTTTTATTCATTATTTTCCGATAATCAAATAAACAAATGGGGAACTGTTGACTCGCACACCTTTTATCAATGATCGAGAAGCGCCCTTCGGTACTTGCATACTTACAGGTGGTTGCCAACGTATCTTGTTGAATTTCTTGTGTATCCAGTCGTTTCCAACGCGGAATAATAAGCCGTGATGTTGAATTGCTGAAGAAGTTCATCGTTGGAGATGCTTAGGCTATAATGTAAATTAGCTGCGTTAATCTTTTTGTAAATATAATTTTAAATTTGTTGATACGCTGTACGATTTTTTCGAATTACATTTGTTCTTTTCGATTAGAAGCGAATAACTGGAAGCGTTTAAATGCATTAAATAATTGAAGTGATTGTAATTTGCCAGTGTCCAAAAACAAATCATTTTCATGAGTTTATCATATATAAATTGGAGGTTTCTGGAAAAACAGATTAGTCACTAGAACAATATTTGAATTCATTATTTGAAGTTGCGCATTTGTGTGCCATCTTCAAATGAGAATACATGTAGTTTTCCAAAACGTTAACTAGCTCAAAAAATACTAATTTAATCGATTGAGAAAAAGTGAATGACCTTAAGATAAATGTGTTAGTGTGATACATCGGAGTTTGAATTTTAATCAGAATGCAAAAATTCAAAGACAATATAAAGTAATTTTTTCTTCGTTAGATTTTGGTTTTTAAACACTTGAAGCAAATAAAATTTAATTTGCAGAAACATGAAACTTCTTTGGGGATAATTATAACAGTGAAAAGTTTTGACAGCAGTGTCTTTTCTAACAGCATTGTATAGTGATGATGATTGGGAACAAATTTCTGAATAATAAAAATTTTAATCCTTTTTGACGGCAAAAAAACACTTCTGGTTTTTTAACATTCGAAACTGAACGAAGACTGATTGAATGAAGTGATAGTGAACAAAGCGATGGATGAATGAAAATTCATTGATGTAACAACGTGATAAGATACCTTTTGTTGATTGAAAAAATGGGAATTTTAAAGAAGTAGAGGAGAAGAATGTCGCAACATATATAACCGGTTTTCAGTGATAAAATAACTGAAAAGTTTCATTTCATTAGAAGTTGGCTTTTTATGAACCATCTTGGATGCTAGAAGTAACACTTCTCTAAGTTTTATTTCTAGCTTAACAAACTCTTCCACAGTTCTAAACATAGAAAATAAATTTTTTTCTTAAATCTAAATGTGAGTAATGATTTGCTCCCCGCGACAAGAATTACCATCCTAATCGAGGCCGATAATCATTTTCCAGCAGTTATCTTTCATAGCAAACGTTCTATAGTCCAAAAACATTGAATAATTCATGAATGTTTCACGAAATCTTTCAGAATAAGTCTAAAAATCGGATCAGTGTAGTAATGAATGTTTAAACTATTTGAAATTTTTTCAATGAGAATGGTAATCATAGGTCAATAGTGTCTTTTTTGCTTTTGGATTCTTATAAGTAAAATAAAATTAATTTATTCATATTTATAAATAGTTAAAACTATACGCAGCAATCATCAATTTATGATTAGGCAAGTATCTCGTGATCTTATTTTGTTCACTATAAAAACATTTAAGTTGCACGAATACTATCATATTCAAGGAAATTTTTTTTAAATAGATGAAAAATTGGCTAAGTAATCCTGTTCTTTACAACGATGATAACGATAGAAGTGATGGCAATAAGGATGACAGCAATTAAACTGGCGGCATCTAACAAATGACGATCATACAGACACTAAAAATATCTGTAGGTTTAACGTTACCTATAAAATGACACTTCACAATGAGGACAAGAACTGATACTATATTTCATCATATTTTCTACTATATTGTTTTAAAACCAGTTTCTAAATAGTCCTCATTGATTTATATCGTGGATTGGTTGGCATTTGCCCATTTGCTTTTCTTTCTGTGGATTAAACTTTTCATACAATTATTTTCACGATAACCTAAATCGTTTTTTCTTGTCTCCCAGAATCACTTGCTAGGTATTAATATCTAAATAAGCCATATTCTTGCCATATGTCATTCATTCTTTGATTGTAAATAGTTAATTATATTAACTTCTCCCACTCATGCTATTTCACTGTGAAACTCGTTAATTTTCAATTTCTAAATAGTTTCAAGTTGTTATTAATTTCAAAATAGCCGATTCATGACCTGTTTGCTAAGAAAATGAACCAAAGATTTGAAAACTCTGGGAAATACAGGGTGTGGCAATTTGGTGCATCCGAAAATAAAATCAATGGATTAAAAGACATTTCATGGCAACGATTGATTACTACTCAGAAAGCAAATGTTCAAAACATAGCATTGAAGCTGCTTATAATTTCTGAATACTACTTGAAGATGCTAAAAGTTAGGACAAAGCAAGATATGGTCAGAAGATCGAAGAGAAAAACATTACTGGAACTTGAAGGTAATAACTATTTCAAAACAATTCCTTACACAAACGAAAATTTAATAAGTGATTGCAAGAAACGCTGAATTTTTTTCATTCATAAAAGGATGAAAAAATAAAAGTAAATTTTTTTATAAAAGTTCACTGAAACCTTTATGAAGTTTCTACAATTTGTTAATTTTGAAAAGTTATGGAAATCAGAACTTTTGGAAAAGTAATATTTTTTCAGCATTTTAGTTCTGTCTCTGAAAAGACTGGAGGGAAACGAACAGAAACATTTTCCATTACAAAGGCCTTGTCTGTTTGAAGTTAAAAAAAGAACTGAGTTTTAAGTTATTCCAATTGACCAATTGCATATAATATCACAAATATATAAGAAAATGGAAGTATTTTCAAACAGCCAAAATATTTGAAAATAGAAAAAACGATTCTAAAGTTAATGAATATTCCCATTGATGAAATCCTTTTTTTTTAACAATTAAGTGTAAACATCGAAGAGGAAATTCTCATCGATTCTGTAGCTTTTAATGTTAACAGTGAGAGAAATCTCTGATAGAAGATAAAACAACATTCCCAACATAAAAAGAAGTAAAATCGATGAAAACATAAACAGTATCGACGATATGATTAATGCTTTTAAGATATTCTAACAGGATGTGGCTGAGAACCATTCAGTGCCAAATACGTATGCAAATTCCTCTCTGAATACTACTATTTTTTACATAATCTTAAATCCAAAAACCCTAGGTGTTTTAAAACTTGTCAATGCGATAAATAGACGTTTATTAAAAGAAGCATCGTTCAATTCAATTATGAGTGAGGGAAATTATGAGTTAATTTAAGAGGATTTTCTTGCGGAAAGACTGTTATCATAAACTTTTTGGGGACAGCGGTACTTGGCTATGTTTAATTTTATTCCTAATAAAATTGTTGAGCCACAAACAAAATGATATAAATGATAAAAACGATATAAAAGTAATGAAGAAATGACTGACTGATCACTATTAACATTCAGTGGAAAAAACGTACCTTACTGATTTATGTAAGTAAAAAATTATATTCTGAGCTCAAAACTCCGCATAACATATTTTAGAGTTACTTACATCCACAATATTTGCATAAATGAACCAAGAATCGAAAATGCTCCATGAATATGGAAATTTGCCACGACATAAACTTCATTGATTATCATCATCTCATAATACTAACTAAATAATGTGTCAGTTCGTGGAATAAAGCACGTGTGCAATGAAAGCATGGTTGGCAATATAGATTAATTAATTCAAATATCTTGCTACATGATTTACAGTTGATTCTGGTTTTTTGGTACAGGCTAAGAAAAGGTGAGTGGGAGGACAAAAAAGGATAAGCCCGCATTTTTCATCGCTGTAGATTTTTTACCTCTTGGTATCAATAACAACCTCTTTCAAAATGTTGAAATCATGACCAAGTAAATTTAGAATTTCTGGCTATGCTGATCCAAATTTAAGTCAATAAGTCTTCACACTTCCTATGTATGTTATCTTTTTCTTTCCTCGCATACTATCTAATAATCCAGTTTCAGCAAACCGGGCACATTTGTTTAAATTGTGAAAAGTTAGTGAAGAAACTTTCAAAAAAACATGGTTTTAAAAAGATTTGAATTGGTATATAAAATTTCAGAATTCCAGTTGAAAGACACTTCTTGTTTCTTAAAAAATTAGATTTCTTGCTTTTCTTGGAAAAGGATTCAAGTAGGACTGAATGATATTTATCAATTTTTAAAATAATAGACGACATGCGGATAATTGATAATTATGATAAATTGGTGTATATAAAAATCAAAACATTCTGGAAAGTATGAGATTTTTTGGTTTGCCAGCAAAACTTGATCAGCCCTAGTGTCGTATGTCTACCTCTGTGAGAGCGAAATCATTCTTGTTTTACATTATAATGTGCCGGGAAGGCCGATTAGATTTTTTCATATTACAACTTTAGACAATAAATCAATGCATGTTTCTATATATTCGCCGGGATTTTTAAAAAAAAAATGAAGATGTAATGTCGCTTTTAAATTTCACTATTAAAAAAAAGTCAATTCAATTCAATAGCCAATGAATTATTGAATTTGCGTTAGTTACTATAGTTCGGCATTGCCAGTTATGATAGCTCAAATCGTACCTTAATAAGCTGACTCTATCTCTTCGCTTATGTAAATTATAATTCATCGTTCAAAATAAGGCTGACCTATTTGGATGCTTGAAATATTGGTGGGAGAAATGCGCTTTTTTTGCATAATCTCTGAATCACGAACTCTATCGGTTTTGTAATTTTCAAAAATTTACGCTGAAATAAGTAAGGTCATTGGCCTCAGCCTAGTACAGCTTTTTATTCTCTTGTTTGTTAGAAGATGTTTATTTTGTCCAGTCCTAGTATTTCAGTTTGCACATTGATAAGTTTCTCTTTAAGTTTAACATGTTTGCCAACACAATGTCTACCCTTTTTTCAGCAAACTCACCTGATCATGATATCAAAATCGCCTGAAATAAGTGTCAGAGCAAAGAAAAATTCGTTGAACAATGAAGAGGCCTCACATTTTCAACGGGTCAGTGCTTATTTCAATTTTTCATATCTATATAAAGCAATGTGACTCTTTTAAATTTTATATTTGTTTACTGTTTCGTTTTTAGTAATTTTTTGTATAAGTAATGCTAATGAACTTTAAAAGTTTTTTGATTTTGTTTCTAAAGTTCTTAAAATTTTTAATTATTATAAAAAGAATGAATTAATGAAATCGTGTGCAATTCTTACACTTTGCAAATAAAAATACGCACTTGTGAAAAATTGCAGTGCAAGAAATTATTAAAAAAATTCCAGAAAATTTTCAGGTAGCCTTGGATGCATTCAATCCTTCATACCAAAATGATTTCGGGTGATTTTTCTGCTTTCAAACGTTTCTCAGAAATTTAAACACATTTATTTATAGATATTGAATGTATGAACCAATATCGGAACAATAGTTTTTCTGTTGAATTTGTTTCGCATATTTTTTTCACTCATCCACCTAGGTTTATCAAAAACTTTAGCTATTTCATTAAAAGCAGATCTTTTTCCTGTTCATTTCCTTTGAAAGCTCCTTTGAAAGAGCAGTCTCGCCATGTGGAATGCAAGCAGTAAATAGAATGTTAATTAGAACGAGTAAGACAAGCATCCGGAATTGAGGTAAATGGCAAGAATCCAAATCTTAAAAAATAATTGAAAATCGGTTATTCAAGTCGTGCATTCAAAACTTCCGATTATTATCTTTAAAGACTATCAACCTTAAATTATTATCATTCTTAAGGTTAGAACTTAGAAACTTTGCAGAGACTCAATAAACGACATTATTTCATTGAAGAAATTCAATAATTTGGTGGAACAACAAAAAAAGTTGACCAAGAAAAATAGAGGCGAGTAAGGATTAAAAAAATTTCTCCAGCAAATAAGTGATTACTAGCTGCTTTAATTCCTATTAGTCGTGCGCATAGTGCAAGTTGGCCTTAATCTACTGCTATGTTCTAGGAAAGTAAATAATCTTAGCTATCAAAAATTCATTCGAACAAAATTTTGTTCATCAAAATTGGACGAATAAATAACCTGATCTAAGAAATTAATATTGAGAACAGATGAGATAATCTTGCAGTGACATTGATACAAAGTTTTGTTTATAAAATTCATGATTTTTACATTATTTTGATAAGTTACTTATCGCCGCCCAGTAGACATAAAGAAACTCCGCCTTATACGCTATTAAACTTGAAATGAAAAAAGTCTGGCTTAAAAAAATACTAGTGACTAAGCTGAAACATTACAGTTATCTTTTCATCAGAATCGTAATTAGTTGTCTAAAAAAGGTCTAAAAAACCTTGCATTCTGCAAAAAAATAATAATCATATATTTGATATTTCAGGTCAGTTGAAGTTGCGCGAGATGCAGAAGGTGAAAGATGGATGCAGGTTGGCCGCATTTAATTAAAAAAAACTTTGTAATTTTCTTAACGACAAGTAAATAATACTGACAACTCCTAAATTCATTCGATAGTTCAACTTTTTATGACTTTGGAACTGCTGAACTTATCATGCAAGTGCAATTTTTCTACATCATCATTTTTACGCTTGTTTTTAGGTCGTAGCTGAGGTATATCATTCTCCATTCGAACTTTCAACGAATGGCAGCACTCCACCATTGGCAGAGAGATTGAAAATTATAAATTACGGGGTAAAATTAAGCAATTTTCTGAATCGGAATTAGTACTACGTCAATAAATATTTAGCAAGTAACGCAACAAGCTTTTGGTTAGATTCCAGAATAGGCTAATTTACCTCTGAAGTTCAAGTCAATTTTTCCATATTTTGAAATAAATTACAACGTAGTAAAGTGTACCGTGTAAATTACACATTATTTCGCAGAACGGCGAGATGAAATATCAAGTAATGAAGAAAGAAATGGAGAATAATCCTGAGTTTCTGAGAACTCATTTGCAGAAGGTTGTTGATTCTGATTATCAGCAAAAGGATGGGAGCAAGGTTAACTTCTCGCAAATTTGATAGATCAACATTTTGAAAATCAGAATGAATTTATCTCACTTCAGTTTAAATTTTTGTCAGAATATCATTTATGGCAAGCATACCAAAGAACCTGGAGCATATAACTGTTTAGCACAGGAAAAGTTGTTGAAACAGCATTTGGATGATCAAAACCATCATCTTATCGAATCCAAAGTAAGATATATTCTTTATTTGCTTCATTTGCAAATATCTTGTGATAGTCTATTGTGCACGACATTAAAAATTTTATTTTATTCCATTAATGAATTTTTAAAAATTTCAATTTCTCTCGCTAGTAGATTAATGATTTGTTTGAGTAAGTTAATGATTGTTCATGCATTGTTTCAGGATCGTCATTCAGATTTGAAAAAACTTAACTTATTTGGTATGTCTTTGGTCTAAGTCGTCAGTTGTTGAAGTTATTTGCTAAGTTTTTGTGAATAATTAGTTTGCAGACAAGAACTTGGCCAACGAAATGGTTAAAAAAAGTATCCGGAGTACAACACTCACAGAAATGCTGTCGCACGATGTTCGTTATGATATTCGTTATGATGATACTGCATGGAGATCCGATCCAACGAAGAAATTCAACAGAAGCAAGATGAAGCCAAAAAAACGCGCTGGTTGGGTTCCTCTTCAGAAACTGTGCGAAAAGATATGGTTTTCATTAAATCTAACTGTAAAACAAACATGGTCACTGGTAAACAATATTCACCAATAATTAACCAGTTTATCGACTACGTGTTGTGAATGTAAGAAATTCGATTGCTGATTCTGCATTACTTGTGCAAACACATGCACACATTGCTTCTGAAAGTGCCTTTCTATAGAGTTTTATTATATTTTAATGAATGGCACTTCTCTTTCAAGCAATTTCCATCATCTATTATGTTCTGCTGCATAATACAATTTTTGAAAAAATGACAGATGAATGGCTTATTTGAGCCTTCATTTATTTGTGAGTACGTTATACGTATTAGGCAAATTAATTAGAATGTGATCATAATGATTTCTTTTAGATTGACATTGGTAGTGATTTTTTTATAAAAAACGAAAAAGTAAATCTCGAAGATGCTCACTCTTTCATTCTATATCGGAGGCTTACACGAATTCAATAATACGAATTGCATTTTATGTTGACATTATTACTCAAAAAGTTTTTTTAGGAACTGAGTAAATGGCTGGAAAATGATGAACTAAATTATAGAAATAGTAATTTGGAAGAATTTTTCAAAAAGGATTGGGACGGAAGTGGAATCATAAAACGCATGAATGAATTCAATCGAAATGTACAGAATGATTTGGATCGAATTCGACTTCAAGATCAATGTCTTTTTCATATTTATTTTATTGGAAAAAGGAGTCAAATTTTGTAAATGAAATTAACTGATATAATAAAACTCTTTTTATTATACTTTAGAAGTAATATCTAGACATTTTGATAAGTGAAATATTGTTTGGAGTATCGCTTCTCATATTTTAGTGCTACTATTTAATATTTGTTAGAAGATTCCAAGGCTAATAGTGAAAGCAATTATTTAGTTTACAATAATATCGTAATGTGGAAAGCACTGATTGGAAGACGGAAACAGGTTTTTATTCGAACCATGATTGGTGGAATGGAACGCCGGTTTGAAATTCTGGACAATCAAGTGAATCACATTGTTTTTACCCATCATGCATTCGATAAACATCTCAATTTATGCCGAAATAAAAGTAATAAATTTCATTTAAAGACATAAAAATACAATACTAGGAGACTTTGGCGCAAAAAAAAAAGTCTGATCCAATTCATTTGTTGAATCGTTTTGAAATTCACTTTTTAATTTACAAATAATACTAGCGATTTGAAATGTCACTAAGGAATTAAATGCCGTGATTCAACTCGCGTAGTACTGACATATCCGAGTGTTGCAAGCAATGATTTCATTCATGCGAATTATATTCAAGGCGAACCGCTTTTTAATAAATTTATTATAACGCAGGTATAATTTATCTCATTTTCAAATGTCTAAATCCGTAATTATGTCGTCTACTGTCAGGTATACATTCAACAGAAGAGCTTCAAGTTCAAAAGATGCGAGATTCAAAAGAAATTTATTTGTCCCTCTTCAGGCACCCATGGAAAATACAATTGGAGATTTCTGGCGTATGGTTTGGCAAGAGAGGTCACCTTATATCTTCATGTTAATAAGTCGAAAAGAGAATGATAGATGTGCTCAGTATTGGCCGAGGTTGACAATTTCTGTGCATTATTTTTGTATTGTTTAAAAAAACTTTATTTTTTATTACAAATTTTGTGGAGTAGAATGATAATTCAGTGCCTAGTTAACAATTATATTTTCAAAACACAAAATTTTAATATGATTTTTGAAATTTTTTTTAGAAGAATAGGCGATCAAATAACCTGCTACGGATTAAAAATTGTTAATTCAGCCATGGACGAATTTCGTTTACCATTATTTCGTGTCACATATTTGACTGTGATTGGACCTGAAAGCGATAAAGTAATCTGTTTCCTACTAACATACGTTAATTTCAGAATCCTTTAAGATTTCGGATGCAAAAATGTTACATAAAGTTCAATATAAATGAACCTCTCTCTCGTTGCTTCAAGTTAACCTTTCATTCCGTTTAATCTTTCCGGATTTCCCTCTGTCTTTGAACTGTCATTCATTTACAGTTACACGTTGAGCACTGGCAAGGTGATATGAATAACTCAGACAATGTTGTGTTACCTTTGCAATTATTACGATTTGCTCGGAATTGTTCTTACCCGACAATAGTGCATTGTCATCTAGGAATAAGTCGATCGGCTACACTGGTTGTTGCTGAAATCTGCATCGCTTATCTACTCAAAGGACCGACATATAAAGTAGCCAATCATGATTATTCATTTGCTTAACAATTTACTTTGAATTTAATGGCATTCAAAACTTGAGTGAGTGAGTATTAATAATCGTGATATTAGATTACAATATCAGGAACAAGAAAACAAATCTTTATTGTTTTAGTACTGTGTACAGAAGGCGGTGCAGTTACTCCGCTCACAACGACCATTTTGTATCGAAACGCCGATGCAATACATCTTTGTGCATCGAGTAGTACAGAAGTTCTTGCACGATTATGTAGGCGATCCGCGAGGCTTTCATGCAGAATATAGGGACTGGCTCGAAGCACGAGCCATCAGACCATTTATTGACGATGCCGAACAAGCTGTGAATATTTGGCATTTGATTTTCGAAGAAGTTTGATTTCTAGAGATGATTTGAAATAAGACAAAATTAAAGCGGTAAAGGAATTGAAGCAACGACTCCTGCTAAAAGCAACACAAAAAAGAATTCATGAAAGTTCATTCAGATTTTAATGGAGCATATAATTTGTTCAAAAGTGAAAAGGGAATGACTTACTCAGCAAGTATTGAATGTTCTAAATTCTAAACTGTTGTTTCTAGATTCTTGGTTATCGACTTCTATCGCCACGTTTTGATCCTGATTTAATTCGACAAGTGAGACGTCGCGAACGTCCAGATTCTCGTCGTGAAATTCACGATTGTATTGGGCAAATGCCGATACCCTTGCAAGATACTCGAGAGCAGCGCTTCGAAGAACTGCAGTTAACGAAACGATATCCTCGAGGTAACAGATATGATTGAATCTTCGGCAACAGATATGACTGCTTATCAGATTCGTGTTTTTTCTTCGCAGAAAAAAAACAGATCGTTGTGACAAGCTATTATTCACATTTTCCGAATTACAAAAAAAAAATTATTTTGCATACATAACGGGAAACCCGTACTTTAGCTTTTCGAAGTATTTTATTGTCGTTATAGTTTTGGTTAATATGTTAACTTTATTGTTTACTTTCTCTTTATTTTTTTTTAAAAACACATTAGTTGAACTTTTACTTGCTTCGAGAATGTAAAATAATTTTTCACAATCGAAAACATGAAGTGTTTTTTTCCGCTTAAATTTTCATCATTAAAACAATAATTTTTCGAATAAAAGTCTAAATCCAAATTAATCTCGTTCCACAAAATCACCAACACACTTGCAATATTCTCCCCGAAGTTTTAATCTTTTAAGTACATTCTTCAACTAAAGGAATAAAACATAGAGAAAAAAGAAGGAATACTAAAAAATTGATAAAAGAATTATTTTAACGACAGTAACCTATACCTAATCCTAACCGGCGATAAATAAAGTGAAAACTATTAATCAAACGACGGTTTATGTACAATATTGGTTTTTTTTTCCTTCCGCTTATTATAACCATTACCTGAAAAGTTTTCATAAATCTCTGCCGAATTTGGGGAAAAAACTGATGATGGCAGTTAAATACGGAGGTAAGAGTATTTAATTGAAGAGATTCAGCGAATGGTTTTCAATTTGTTTTCAAGACTGTTGTTTGAAAGAGGAAACTGGCACTGGCAGTCAAATTTACTTTCTGAAAGATGGAACCACGCATTAATAGAGCTTATTGCTACGATGAAATGTTAGAAGTTTTCCGGAAACACTTTCCTCGTGTGACAACATTGTAAGAAATGAAATTACAGTTAAAAAATTTATCGTCTTATATCAGCTCTTATCAATTCTCACCATCTTTGCTCTGTTATAAAAAAAGTATAAAAAGTTTAAAAAAAAATAAAATAATCCAAATTAGAATAAATGCTTAACTTGAAACAGTTGACGATCAAGTTGAATCGAAATTTCTTGCTTCACGAGTAACAAAAACTGTGGTGTAAATTAAATGATTTGTTTGTGCCATAATGACGACAAGATTAACATGTGATAAAAGTTGACGGAGACAAAAGAGTCGAATTTTAAGCTTAATGTAAATTTTAACGTATTGACGCAATATGCACCTTAGTCTACGTTAACATGAAGTCGATAGAAATACTTCATTAGTCAATCATTTTTCAAGTTTTCACCAATCATTATTATTTTCCACATGGCATTAATAAGGTATTAAGCTGAATATTTAGTTGGGTTTGGCCTAAATTGGTTATTTTATTAAAGTGAAAATGAAATTATTAATTAATGCGAATTCGCCCACGGAAGAAATTGCGCAAGAACATTTTTAATTTCTAAACAAATTTAGTGAAAGATATTCATTCGCAGATCC
This sequence comes from Mansonella ozzardi, assembly GCA_029876185.1. Classification (NCBI taxonomy): domain Eukaryota; kingdom Metazoa; phylum Nematoda; class Chromadorea; order Rhabditida; family Onchocercidae; genus Mansonella; species Mansonella ozzardi. The sequence continues at coordinate 1,178 of JARVGP010001519.1, read as the reverse complement.
ACAGGAATGATCGAGATTAGCGGAATATTCCGCTCGATATCTGACGAGATTTCCCATATTTAAATTTCCAATAATGTCGGTGAATCCTACATTTTCAGAACAAAGACTATTTGACTGACCCAAGTTTCAGGCATTGCTTGTTTCAACGAACAAATATTTAACCCACCACAGAGGGTGATTTCCCATTTTTATCCTTTGTTAAAATGCGCATTTTGATTTTTCTTTCAAATTGTCTAATTTCTTGTTACACTTTCAGTAATTCATTGTGTAATGGCGAACAATACTTTGAGTTTTCAGATTTCATCAAATATTTCAGTTCAGGACCTTTTCAAAACACTCTGGGTTATCATGCTAAATAAAAAGTTAAGAGTTAACACAAATGTTATTGCGGAAATAATAGCAGCCATCACTCTGATAAGTGCAGTTTCTTCACCAACAGCTTTAATTTTAGACTTAATGCGATATTAGGATGTAAATGCTGAAACGACTGATGCCAGCGCTATTGACATAAGTGAAAAATCTAACCAGAAACGGGCATACTGTTTGTTGATACCTAGGTTGAAATTTTTAATGAAAAAAAATACTGAAACTCTGGCATTAAAAAAAAGAAAACAGCGGCGACTGCTGGGAAATTACGGTTGCTTTGGCAAGGCGTGTCGTGAACTTCTTGTGAGGTCAACTGTTAGCCGATATTTCTCCAACGGTTTAATCAGAGATTGTTGTGTTGAGACGGATTGAGTGTATTGCGTTGTGGGATTGAGTTTGTATGATTAGATTGAATTGCGGGAACATTTCAAACTTGGGTAATTAAACTTTTATTAGAAAACCTGATAATGCGAGAGTTACATAAAAATTATAAACGCATTAATCACACAAACAAAATAAGACGTTTGTTAATACGACAAAAACGTATTTATAATGATGCAAAACCACTTGTCAAAATTAATAAACAAAAAAATGTTATTGGTGAGGAGTTTAACTTATAAAATCGGTGAAGAGGGGAAATTAATTGCACAAAAACAATGGTCTTTGTTTGGTAGGATATCGCAGTAGCTGCTTCTTTTAGCTGATCCTTTGTTAGCTTACGGTAGGCGGGAGGATCATTGGTGCAATAAATCCTTTCTTGTAGATAAGTTGTTGATAATAAAACATTTTCTTGCATGATTACAAAGGGTTTA
>JARVGP010001518.1:0-14683 GCA_029876185.1 Mansonella ozzardi | reverse complement strand
GATATGTAAAATAAAAGCTATTAATTGCTCATTAATTCAATTCTGTTCTTTGGTACAATGAGATGGATCGTTCAAATAAATTATTTCATTCTGTTTAATAAAAAAAATACTGCGAAATAGAAAGACAGATAAATTAATATTTAAACATTAATTGAAAGTGATTGATTTATTTCAATATAATTTGATTTCTTTATTTCGTATGTAAATGAACTGTCAGTTTTCGAAAAATACTAGATCAAATTCCAGTATTCCCGAACTTTTCGTTAAATTCCCCCATATAGTTTTCAGTGCTCTCTGAATCAAAAAACATTTTATAGCTTTATAAGATAAATATCATGCATGATTAGAAATAACAGATATTTGTAAATTCAATAAAACTTTTTCAATAATTAAAATCAAAAAAAAAAAAATATATATCAAATCGCCAGTGTCTTAAAAACATTTCCATATGTACATGTTGTCATGGCGATTATTTGAATTTCGTCATTTTGATTTCGATTGAAATTCGAAAAAGCAAGAATTCTACAAAGTTTTATTGCTAATATTAATAGAACATAAATTATGGCTAAAAAATAAATTTATTTGTGCTAACAAATTATATCGATATTAGTTTAGGTTATTTTAGCTATGTCTGAAATTCAAACAAACCTGAGCTTTTTTTTTTGAATTATGACGAGCAAGTTTTATTTCAAATTTTACCCAATAATTTCAATTCAATGAAAAGAGCAGTTTAGTTTAGTTAGTCATATTTTCAATGATAAACCTCGACAATAAAATTCAGGCAAGTAATTTCAATTTTAGCAAATCAATAAAGTAAATATTCATTGAATTGAAATTATTCGGTAAAACTTAAATTTCATGAATAATTTGAAAGATTAGCGGAATAAATTGAAATTTTAAATTATCTTTAAATTTCATGCCACCTTATATAGAATTTTAAAACAAAACACCAATGTAAATGGAATTCCTTGCAGATTTCAAATTTTCTTTCAATGTAAATTTCAAAAACAAAGAGAATATTGAAACATGGAGAAATTAGTATGCAGCAGCATGTTAGAGAAATCAAAAAATAATATGATTTTGCTATGGTCAAATTTGTTGCGAGGGATAAAAAGTACAGAAAAGAATATTCTGCTTGTACATTATGAAAACGACAGGAAGTGAAAGTAAGTAAGCTATAGCAAGAGTGTAATGCAATTTTGCATCCCACATTCGGAACCATTGATTTTAATAAAATCTAGTGGATGGTATATGGGAGGTTAAAGGTCAGGGTGTTAAGTAGATGATGTGTGATATGTTTTATGTTATCTCTTTTAGAATAACTTTCATTTTTCTTTTCTTTCACAATAAAACTTTATTAGTTTTTTAAAAATTAGCAAGCGAAATAAGCTGAAGTAATTTAAAATTAAAATGAGTAAAATTTAAGATACATTGATAATTGATTAGCAGGTGTTTTTTAGTTTACTAATTTTCGTCTTTATTAATTTTCATTGAAATATATAAAGGAGTAAGCTTGGAGTTCTCATTAATTGTTTGCTGTGATTGTTTGGAGTTAATGCGTAATGATTCTTTTAAGTTCTATTTTCCTTTGAAAATGATCATACAAAATGAATGCTTTAAAATTATATTGGCTATAAGTGAAGTATTCCTAATTATTATTTCATATGTGATAGCATGAAATCTTCTAAGAATTTAATTTTTTATTTTTTTTCTTACCTTGGTGACATTAAAGGAATTGATGATGGATAGATTATTTTAAAAAAAAAATAAAGTTTTAAAAAAAAATTTTGAAAATTTAAATGTATTGTTGCCGAGTGCTAGCAAAGAGGGCATTCCTTTAATGGGGCAAAAATGTCAATTAATTCATGTCGAAAAGATGATTCGTATGAAATAAAACTTTATTGGGCAATACAATATTATTAGACTAATATAGGTGGAATTCATTGTTGGTAGAAGTAAATATTTTTGTATTATTTCTGAAATTTGAATTTAAATGATAAATATAAGAATGAAAAAGTTTTTGGGAAAGATAATAATGTGTAATTATTTGCAAAAAGTTTTCGTTTTCATAAAAATGAGATTTTCTTTGGATTACTTTGAGAAATGACAATTGTTTTGGAAAGTAGTAGTTAAGGAAATAGTAGTAGAATTTGTAAAATTTTCAAAATTTTCAGAATATTTGAAAAATAAATGAAGTAAAGCTCTCTTCAACAAGCTCACAGTATGCTATTTGCTCAAAAATTTTTACTGATTTTTTTTTTCGTATTTATTGGATATCTTTCGTGAATTAACAATTTTTTTTGCAAAAGAACAATGATTCACTTGTTTTTTTTGAAATTTGGTGAAAAAAATGATTGAGAATTATAAAACTAAAGATTATTAATTATGCAACTAAAAATTGTTAATTAATTATAAAAAATTAATCATTAATTAGAAAAATTAATTAAATTGATAATTAATTATTAATTGATAATAAAAAAAAAATGATAAAATTGTTGACGAATATTTCTTGCATAGTTCATCACATGTTATATATCATACCTGCAGATACTTCTCTTACCTTTCGGTTAGATGCATTTTTTAAAATGAAACTTTCTCAAAATTATCAAACAGTACCCAAACTTAAGTTTACATTTGTTGTAAATTATTCCACTGCTTTTTGTACTATATGTAATGGAATACTAAACTTAATTTTAGGTATTTCATTAGCACCTATTCTTTGAAATATTGTAAGAAATGAAGTAGCGACTGAATTGAGACAACTAGATACTACTATGGTTTGGAATGTTACGCACAGATAGTACTAAATTTCAGGATAAACGGCATTTAAATACTTCAAAATTGATAAAGGTTTTTGTAGATCACGTACCTTGCAATTTGATGATGTATTATTGATAATAAACTTTTATGAGTTATTACTGTTTTTTTTTTTTTTTTTTTTCACTGGCACTTAATACAGGAATAATTGGTTAATAGTGTAAGCAAAGTTTTATTTCTTTGTGTTTAATGGCTGAATTCTAAATTAAGATATTTAATATCATCCGTAGATTTTATGGATTCACGTGCACAACTTGTTTTGATATGTGACTCTGTTATTCTTTTTTAGTAATTTTCTCTTTGATATTTTACTGTACTGATAAGATATCCTGATATGATAATTTTCACCTTTACTGATATTGATAACATGAACTTATCTTCTATTTCAGATGATCTCTTCGTTAATTAGATTTTTATTTCGCATCAATCCAATAAATTTCAAAATATTTGCTGTATTTTTATGGATATTTGATGCTATTTTATGCACCATGGTTATCCGGAAAGTACCATGTAAGTTTTCTCCTCTTATACTTGCAAAAATTCATTATTAAGCATGAGAGTGGTTAGACTATTTTCTTATTGTTTTCTTCTTTTGATGAAAGAAAAATAACTTTTGCAGATACCGAAATAGACTGGTCTACCTATATGCAACAGGTGAGTTGCTATGAACAAGGAATTCGTAATTATTCGAAAATTAAGGGTGATACCGGTCCTATTGTGTTAGTTAATTCTTCTTTGTCTCAATCCTTTTTCTTTAAGCATTTCATATTTTCTGTATGATATACGAAAGAATATGGAATGCTAGCTTGAGCGAAATTAACTTATCTTTTTCACTGACGTTGATTGTTTTAAAAATCCAGGTAAGTCCTTACGGTTTGTTTCAAATTGGTAATACTTTTGAACTACCAATTAATAATCTGAGATAAGTATTTGTAACTGAACTAAAAGATTTCACTGAGGAAAATATACTTTTTGAATCATTAAATAAATTTGATAGAATGATTTGTAGTTATCCGGCTGGACATATTTGGTTCTATTTGCTTCTTTCTCGCATCACCAACAGTGGAGAAAATATCCGTACAGCGCAATATATTTTTGAATTTGTATATTTGGCAACTTTATTGCTAATTTTTCGTATGTACTATATGAGCTACAGAGTTTGTTTTAAAGAATTTCTTATTATTGTCTGAGAGAAAATGTTGATTTTAAATCTTTTTTCCGATACGTCTTACGATGAATTACGACAAACGATTTAAATTATTTCTTGGTATAGCCATGAAGCATTCTGCTTGCATTGATATGTTTCTGGCATACATTTTAATTATTTGTTGGAAAGTGCTGTGCTCTTAATTAACTTTACAGTAGCATAACATCAGCTTGAAAATTTTGAAAATGAACTCAATAATCGATTCTTTTTAGCTGCCTCCATTTGTGCTTATTATATTATGCTGCACATCATATCGGATTCATTCCATTTATCTTCTTCGATTATTCAATGATCCTGTTGCAATGTTGTTTTTTTACCTGGCTGTCAACCTGTGGATTAGCCGTCATTATCAAATTGGCTCGATATTTTATAGGTTGTCTCTTTCACTATATTAGTTGTAAATCAATTCATTTTGAAATCTTCAAAAGTTCTAAAAATTTCATTGACATTGTAACTTTTAAGTGATTAATAATGCTTGCAGTTTGGCTGTATCAGTGAAAATGAATATTTTATTATTTTCTCCTGCACTTTTATTTATCCTCCTTTTAAATATTGGTTACTGGAATACGTTCAAGACAATTGTATTGTGTGCTATGATTCAGGTAAGGCAATAATATATATTTTTCGTACGTTTCCTTTTTTTCATTCGATTTAATATCTAAGAAAATTGTAAATCAGCAGGAAATGTTAACTGTATGTTTACAAAAAGAGATTTTGTGTTGGAACTGAAGTGCATTTCGATTTTACTATTTTATTCCGAAAACCGTCCACCATGGTTAATCATAACTACTATTCAAATTAGAAATAGGTCTGCTGTTACTATTAAAGTCAAATAAATAAATTAAATACTGCTGATACCGTTGAGGTATGATGACTTAAGCAGTAATTTGTAATATAATAATTTTGATATTCTGATAATTTTATTTAATTTTGATTCATTCTGTGATAATATGGAACTTTTCTAGGTTGTCTTAGCTTTTCCATTCCTGATGCATGATCCATTTTCATACTTGCAAAGATCTTTTGATTTGGGCAGAGTTTTCCTTTTCAAATGGACGGTAAATTGGCGATTTTTATCGGAGGAGATATTTTTGGATCATCGATTTTACATATTATTATTGGCTTCTCACATTGCTCTGCTTTTCTTTGCTGGTTACTTGTGGCTTAGGTATTTTTAAATCATTAGCTCTTATTGAATTGGGCGTTAATTTTTTCAGACTATTGAAAATTTTCCTAAGTCTTAAAAATATTTATTATTGTGATATCAGTTGTTCTTTCTCATGCCGTGTACCATAGTTACATTTATTACTTCGAGCAAATATTGGATTTTCTCAGTTTTATATGAAAAAAAAAAAAAAAACATGCATCGTCTTGACTTACTTGAACTGATAACAGAAATAGAATCATAAAACTATGAAATCGATTGATTTCAGGCGATACGGTGGTTATATTCGTGTATTATCAGTAGTGAACTATCGTAAACTGCGGCTAAGTACTAATGGTTNAAAAAAAAAAACATGCATCGTCTTGACTTACTTGAACTGATAACAGAAATAGAATCATAAAACTATGAAATCGATTGATTTCAGGCGATACGGTGGTTATATTCGTGTATTATCAGTAGTGAACTATCGTAAACTGCGGCTAAGTACTAATGGTTCGTTTTTGCTTCATTTTATTTTCTAAAAAATATAGAAAACTCTTCATTTGAATCACTGTATCAAAAAAAAAACTCTTATTTATAAGACGACCGTTATCAGATATCTAGTTTAATGTTTATTATTACTGGATGATCCTAATCTTTTAAGTTAGATCGACATCTTTTTTTTTTTTTGAAATAACTGGTGAATTTTCAGAAATGCTTATAGCTTTGTTCACAGCAAATTTGATCGGTATATGCTTTGCTCGATCATTGCATTATCAGTTTTACAGTTGGTACTTTTATACATTACCTTATTTGCTTTTTACTGGTTTACCGTTCAATAATGATTGGTTTTTCACGGACGAAAGAACATCCGGGCAAAAGTAAATCTTTTATTTCATTACTTTTTGAATGTAATAATATAATACTAGTAGATTACAATATCATAAAAATATTTGGAATCTTTTTTCTTGGCATAAACTAAATATAACGGAATGCAAATTTTTGTTTTTTTTAATTCTTCGTAAAAATAAATCAAATATTATTCAAATTCACAGGTCTACTGTTGCTACTGTATCACCATTGTCGATAATCTTACGGTGCGTTCCTTGATCAAATTTTACATTCTATCTGTAATTTCGGCATCGTTAACCTAAATCTCGACACTGATGAATTATAAAAATGTTTGACATATTCTATTTACTAGCAAGAGTTGATTATTAGAAAATTTGATGAAAGAAAAATGAAACTTGACTTGTTTGTTAAACTTGACTTGTTTGTTGAACTGCAAGCTGCATTACCAGTATCTACGTCATAGCAACACATAGATACTTACTGGAGGAACTAGTCAAAATGTTGTTTCTATTTGTTATGAACAGATAAAATATTCAATATAAACATGAAAAATTGTGCACTTTTAGATGCTGTATTATTGTTGGAATCGAGATTTGCTGGAACACTTATCCTTCGACTGTTATCAGTTCAGCAATGCTTCACTGCTTTCACTTATCCATATTTTACATATTGATACATGATTATACTGATAGCAGTCCTAAAAAAAATAAAATTATGTAAACCTCTCCATTTACATTTTTGCTTTATTTAAATTGCTTGTGCTACATTAGCATGCTTTCAAGAGATTAGTCAATTATTTAGTACAAAGTTTTAAGGGAAAATCAAATAGTAAGAGGGAGAAAGATAGGAGAGTTCAAATATTAAAGAAGCTGGATTGCTTGAGGATGAATACTACAGATATTTACGCGAATCTATGGTATTTAACTTCCAAGATCTGTGTGAAGATTCTACAATTTTCTAATTTTTCGTTTATTTACTGAGTACTTTTTGTTTACTTACCTATTTCTGGCATAGAACGATAAGCTAAGCGTGCACGATAATAGGAAATAATAATAGTGCATAGTTGAAATCATTAAATGAATTACTTAATTTAAATGAATAATAATATTTTGTAGATAAATAGGAATATTATCCATAATATTTAGAAGTATTATTTGTTTTTGATAAGAACATTGGAAGGTTTCATTGATATTCTGAAGGTACATAATGATAGATTGCTATGCTTTGTATAATTTGAGAGCACAGATTTATTATTTTTGTACTGTTTCTTTGATTCTTGTAATATCAATTTCTAAGTGAATCAAATAAATCATCTGTTCTTTTTTATAAATTCGCATTGCTGATGTATCAAAGTAAAATAATCGGTGAGTTGATAATTGAACAACATGTACTTCAACTTTGACAACTTTGATCATTGATACTTTTGATACTAAGAAGGAAAAAAAAAGTTTCAGCAATGTGAATAATAAATCATGCATTGATACAACGCTTCTAAACTGAAGTTTATCTGTATCATATTTGCAAAAAAAAAACTTTTTTTTTTTTTTTTTTAGATTCTAATCATTAAATGTAGATTGCATTTTAAATTAGATAATTAGCATGTAAAGTAATTCAATTTGGATTTATTCTGAAACTATTCTTTATGATTTGAATAACAATCTAAATTAGATATTTCAAATAAAATGGCTTGTGTTTCTCGATGATTAAATCATAAAATTTTTTTTTTTTGTTTAAAGGCGGATGAAAGTCGATTGTTCAGGATGAATTTTACGCATTGATTTCAGTTTGCATTTATGTAATATCTAAGTTTGTGTAAGTTTATGTAATATCTACATTTATGTAAGTTTATGTTTATGTAATATTAAATGAGCTAATTCTTTTATCCTTTAAGTATTGCATACACGTAAAATTCTTACTTCAATCGAAATTTTAATGAGATAATTGAGGAGGCAAATTAATTTCAGGATGATATCAACATGGCTTCCATATTCTCGAACAATTTTACCTTTGTTGAATAATTTATTGATAAATTCTACAAAATGTTTCGGTCAGTTATTTCTTAAAAAGAAAACAATTGGCAAGCATTTCTTATGCACAACTTCGAAAGGTACAATATTTTTCGATCGTGAAACAAAGAGAATTCAACGTAACAGAGCTGCGCAGTTGGATGAATATAGTGTTTGTCAGTATGTCAAAGTCAGTTATTATCACTTTTATGTCCAACTCTTAAACCGGTTTTGCTGGGAAGTTAAAATTTTGAACTGTACTTGTCATCTCTCGGAATCATATGTTTCTTTACTAATTCAAATTAACATGTGACACTGAAATATATAGTCACATAAAGAAATATATGGATATGAATGCTTCCGTATGTAGAAGTATCGGAATTATGGCATGTAAATAATTGATTCATACACCGCAACATTTGGTCATTTTTGTGTCAGTGTCCTAGATTTGAACTATTAATTACAACGAATTTATATCTTTATTTTACAATTTGTTTACTAATAACAAATTGTCTGACAAATTTTCATCAGTGCTAAGCAAGAAGATATATTCTTGGCTTTTTAATTTGCGAAATTTGAAATGAAATAAAGTTTTTTTAGAACATTTGTAATAAATTTCAGGATGAAATAGCTTATCGTGTAGCAGATAAAGTATTTGACTTAACAAAATTCAATGATATATGCATTGATATCGGATGCGGCAGTGGCCATATTGCGATGAATTTGATTAAGGTGATTTTTAAATTCAATTGAATTCAAATGATGAATTTTTTTTAGTTATTCAATAGCTTAATTGATTTCATTTTGCGATCTGGGAAACAATTAAGTCATAGTGAATGTAAGTTATCCGAAAAGGATTTATATGTATGGGCAATTAAATTGAATTTATTGAACAATTTGACTGCTTATATCACAAATTTTTGCATGCATCTTTTTTTGATATGCAGTCATGTTCCCAAAGAAATCTTGTTTTATTCATTTTATGTAAAAAAAATTCGTCTGAAAAAACAGTTTGGGAAAAGTTGAATAAAATAAAACTGTTTGCATGGGTGAGTATTGAAATTTCATAAGGACATAAAATGTGTATTTTAAATGTTTGAAGTGTCTTTGGATGCAGGAAAATGTGGGTGTCATCATCCAATGTGATATGAGCGCAGGATTGATACGACGAAGTAGAACTGCAGCGGATCCTGAAGTACCTGTTTTGAGTATCATTGCAGACGAATCAATGGCACCTTTTCGAGAGAAATCAGCTGATGTGGTGGTGTCCAGTCTCAGTGCTCACTGGATTAATGATCTCCCTAAATGGTTTCTCTTTGTTCTGTCAGGGATTCCTGTTCGAAATGAAGAGGATATCAAAAAACGTTATCTACTACCAGTGTTATAATCAGCATCATTTCATAACACTTATCTCTTAATGTTATCATTTATTAATTGTTTACTTATCCTATAAACTTATTAGACTATTCTTATCTAATCAGTTTTTTTAAAATGAGGAATTTTTCTTTTTTTTCCATAGCACTAACAAGTACAACACTTTAGACAAAGAAAGGTTATGATATCATTTTTCTGTCGTTTTTTTGGATGATTCAGATGTAGAATTCGGATTTAAAATTTAATGTAATGCTATGAACTTCTTTTTCGAATTGTTTATCTTATAAGATTTCAGGTTTTCGCGTTGTTTGTATATTCTTCGTCCTGATTGTCCTCTGATTGGTGCTATGCTAGCCAATGAAACACTACGCGAACTTCGGATAGCTTTACAATTAGCTGAAATGGAAAGGTTGGGTGGTATTGGTTTACATGTTTCACCATTTGTTCAAGCAGATGATGTGGGATTGCTGATGAGTCAAGCTGGTTTCGGAATGATCACATTGGATACAGATGAACTTACGGTAATATAGTAATATTTGATCGTTAAAGTTAATAACTAGTTACTCATTAATCAATTTCTCATTTTAAAACATTAAAAATAACATAATTTAAAGCTAATGAGAGATTAATAATATTCTGAGGTTTAATCAAATGCTTTATTTTCCTGATTGATTTTTATTTTTCTAATATTTAAATTTTTTTCTAGATCGGTTATCCGAATATCTTTGCTTTGCTCTATGATTTGCAAAGTATGGGTGAATCGAATGCATTACGAAATCGATCAGTACATGTTAGGAAAGATATTTTAATAGCTGCTGATGCTATTTATAGGTAAATATGTTGTATAAACATAGCTTAGCGCAAAAGTTTTAATCATTTGCGTTTTTTTTTTTTTTTTGCAATTAATGTCCATCTATTTTTCTTTGTGTCAATGTCCTTGTATTTTTTTTCGTATCAATACGAAGTATTTTATCTATCGAGCTAAATTATTTCAGATCGATGTTCTCTCGCAATGATACTTCATATCCTGCAAGTTTCCAGGTTGTTTCATTTATTGGTTGGCGTCCAGGTCCTTTGATGCCTAAACCAGCCAAACGTGGATCACAGCAGGCATCATTCAAAGATATTGGCAAAATTATCGAAGGGAAAGTACCTTTGTCAGAGGAAAATAGTTCGAAATAGGGATAGCATAAGGGACTTTCTGGATATTATTTGAAAAAAATTGATTATACCATCTTTTATTTATATTTTAAACTTATTTAATTAGAGAACGTTGAAAATCAGCCATATTGATGTCATAAAAAATTAAAGTTAAAAATGTTTAACAAATACATAACTGAATTAACCAAAATGCAAGATTAGTGAAAGAAATATGTTTCTTTGTCAAATGCTAGCTCGATATGATCCATTTTTTATATCACCCGAATTTTTTTTTTATTTTGGACCCGTTAAATCTTCGGTTTTATCATAACTTTAGATCGAAATAGATATAAATCTTCTGATCAGCATAGACCATTTCTCCTTTCAGTATCTCCATACACGTATTGCCTACACTGTTAGGATATTGCTTTTCTAAAGATTTTACATAATGATTTTGTTTATGTGGGAACTACAATTGAATATATACATTTAACTCATCAGCATATCTATTTCGAAATTTGCTATTGTTTAAACTATCGATGTAGGAAGAATTTCCAGGTAATAATTAGAAATAATATGAAAATAAGAAAGTTACAAGCTATAATTACTGGTTGGAAATAAGAAAATCACAACTGAAAAGTTTTCAATACAAATTAGTCATATATTGCTTTACTGATGATGGAATATTTTATTTTAATAAATACGGTAATATTTGACAAAATTTGAAACTTCATCAGGTATCATTAATAAGAGATGTTTATTGAATTAAATTTTTAAATGGATCAGTTTAATAATATATAATTAAACAAACTTTTTAATTCGATTTCAAATAAGATATAACGAAATTAACATGTCTATAATCGAAAATCCAAATAATAATTTTTATCAAATAATAATTTTGGGTAATGCAATAAATCATGGTAATAAATTATGTAATCAAACATGAGTAATGCAATGGTAAGTTTTCAGATTGCGGAAAAAAAATCTGAGTAAGAAATCCCTATATTTCAAACAAGTTTTCTTTTTTTTTTTAATAAGAAACTCAAATATGTGCATGTATATATAAGTTTAACAATTATAAAGTACACAATTAGTCTTCATGAGAAGTTGATGCTTTTCTAAAGTTCAGCGATTACTGTACAGTGCTAATGTTTGCCAGCTAAAAAGATTAATGAATAGGAAAAGAAAAAAAAAAGAAATAAATATTTTTCCTCGTTATTTCTATTGTAAATGATTCCATATTTGCCTTATCTTATAAGGATCAAAAGCTATTTAGAATTGATAGAAGTGAAAAAATTGATGACATTAATTGATTATGAATAATATTAAGTTTCTGGATAGTATCATAATAGCAATTTAATGTCTTCATTCATTAAAATGAAATTCAGAAAATCTTAAAAGTGTTATTTGTCCTCATTTCATTCGATTAAATATAATACATTTGATTGGAAATGCATACTTGTTTAAGGCAGAAATGATGCACTTACAATTTCTTCTTTTTTTCTGATGCAGTTGACATGTCAATCAATCAATCAATTTTTCATCTTTTTTTTTTTTTTTCAAAGTCATTCGAATTTTTTAAAAGACTTTCAAATTATTATATATGATTAATTCAATTGAATGATTCTTTTTTTTTTCTCATATTTTTCTTTTCGCTATGAATATATCGCTAAGTGAGATGTATTTTCGATTGTCAAATCTTTTGTTAGCATTCAAAATACTTTTATCAATATAAGTAAATTTTTCAAAAATGATCAAAAACAATCAGTTTGTTTCGAAAATTTTTTTCTTTTTTTTTATGAAAAAGAATATATGATATAAAATGATTGAGATAGATTTAGCTATAAGATATTTTTGGAAAGAGAAAAATGAATAAATGGAAAAAGAGAAGATTAATTACAATATGACAACGATTGACATAATAGTTCTGGCGATATGATGTTGACATTTGAATACTATTGTAAAGTTTATCCATCCATTGCTATTATGTATGTTGCATACCATCTGTGGTATTTATTGTTCAACAACGATCTAATCTTCCATCTTTTTTATGAGTTTGACATGAATTAAAATGAAACGAACACGGTCAATGATCAATCTTTTCATCTACTCCTAACTTTTCTTTCACATCACTCCTATCCATTTAACATTTTCACTTTCGCCATTCAACATCAGTTTAGGTCGTGCAAGGTATCGAATTATTATGTTATTTTTTAATAATTGAATATATTTTTTGTTCATTTTTATTTCATTCTTTTATTTTGAATAAGAAATCTTCTCTTAAATAACATACTAGTTTAGTTACCAATTAAAAAAGATGAAAATAAATTTAGCAATACATAAATTATTCTGATGAACATTTATTTACCAAAATAATCACAAATTTCGCATTATAAAAAAAGATTAGGAATAAAACAATGAAATTGAAAAAACAAATAAATAATTTTTTAACCACTTCATTTTTTTAATTTGATTAATAATTTCACTCTTCTTTAAGTAATTATCTATATAATTGAAAATACGTATAATTTAATTGGATCCACTGTCTAATTTTACGGTTTGAAAATATGATAAACTCCAAATAACAAAAATCCATAGAAGCATCCATAAATATCAATATTCCGTGGTTACTTTTCCTCTATTCCATCCTATTCTTTTTTCTTCTGCTACAAAAAAGAAAAAAATGATCAACATTCATTTGAGAGAAGAATAACAATGAAAAATATCTGAAATGGAATCATATCATATAATATATTGGAAAAAAGTAAAAATGATTAAAGATTTAAAGCATCATTAAATTAATGAAATACTTTCAACAAAACTATCCACATATTTATTTCCAAGATTTTGTGACACTGCTATCAACATGTTGCTCTATTCAACAAAATATCCTCTAATATTAATAAGAAATTTCAAATTTACTGATATTTACATATCAGGTTTTCCCAAATTTTTGGCAACTTATCATATGATTGGGTAAGAGAAACAGCAACTTCACGTGAAAATTTAAAAATATATATTTCCAAGTACCAATCAATGAAGCAGATTTCTTTGCAAATGCCCACATTCAGATGGAATAAATTTAAAATAATAAATAAATTTTAATAAATTTCGGAATAAATTTCACGGGCATTGAAGCATTTTTTCCATATCATTCATTTAAAAATTCTCCGACATATGAAGTTATTAGTATCCCGCCTGTTTTGTAACATCTCGAACATTTTTATGACATCAGCAATCAATAAATTTCTTTAGTGCTAATTAGTTTCTTCTCACTTCCATTACAGTTTTGAGGTCATTAGCTTACTGAATGAATATCTCATCCAACTCTATCCCATATTAGTGCTGACCTTTGTTGTAGCTGAAATGATGAAAGATTAATGGCATTAATGTATAATGATTCATTTTCCTTTATTCATATTAAAACGAGAAATGCCATCATTTCAGATTAGCATTTATTATTTACTATCATTTATATTTATCATTTACTATCATTTATTATTTACTATTGAAACTAACTTTGAAGTTACTCTCTGTCATCACTATCGTTTAAATTATTATTGTCACATTAGCCATACAATACTTTTTTGTTTTTAAACTAATTAATTAAGGATAGATTTTTGATTATAATTCTCAATTTCAATATACTTTGTCTTAGCGTAATTTGACGTAGTACTATTGATGAAGTAAGAAGCTTATCACGTATCGGATATCTATCAAATATCTTTTCTCAAAATATTTGCATAATTTCCTTATTCATTTATTTCAGACGATAATATGTTAAAATATTTTCTGCAAATTTCTTTTATAGTATAATTTTTCATTCATCACGTGAAAATTTTTGTAACATATGAAAATTTTCGATAATTTGCATCACATATTTGTACGAGACATTGCAGCCAAATAATAGAAGGACAGTAATTAATGAACAAAAGGTACAGGTATACTTTTTATTGAAAAAAAGTTGAAAAGTGAAAGAAGAATTGTAAACGGAAAAGAGGACGAGAGAAGAAGTAGTGAGAGAAAGCAACACCAAAAAAAAAAAAAAAAAAAACACAACCAGAAAAATTTGCCAATTTTTAAAGGTTTATTTCCCACAATTATTTTAATTTTTTTGAAATTAAAATTTATTTTTTATAATTT
>JARVGP010001517.1:0-14345 GCA_029876185.1 Mansonella ozzardi | reverse complement strand
ATTTTATTGTTGTCGTTTCTGCTAGTATCATGGAAACTGTCATGAATAGCTGAAATGCCTGGATGATTCTTTTTCTTATGATTGATTCATTTATTGTTAAATTTACTGTTCCTTAAAATTTCCACTTACTTATATCGGTTTAAATCGTATCAATCTCATTGTCTTATTATTAATATTCATTGAACTTTTGTAAATCGCGGTGTTACGCTATACTTTTTAATTGTAGTATTAAAAATAGAAATCACTTCCTATTACAGTTAATATTAATTACTAAGATTAATTAATGCAGTAATTGTTGATCCATGCTATAATTTCATTTGTTAGAAGTCGCTAAATGCAAACAAGCGGACATCTATCTATGTACAGTAACCGAGTAACTGTCCATCATATACACAGTAACCCAGTAACTTACCACATACAGTAACCGATTATCACTGATAAACTGTATGCAATTATCGGCAATCATTATACTAATAGATAAAATTGAAAGACGAAAACTTTTTATACCACTCTCGTTATGGTAATTTTAAGTAATATTCCTTTATGAATATTTTATATTTTCTCATTAAATACTAATTATGCATGAATTATATTTGAATTTGCGAATGCAAGTAGGAATCTTTCAGTCAATTTAATTAATATCAAGTCGTTCCGCAAAACAAATCCACGATTAACAGCTGGTTGAATAAAAGAGGATGAAATACATACAAATTTACATTTCATCTTTTATTTTGCAAAAAAATTAAAATTCTATTATAATAAAAAATCTTTCTAATTTCTAATCAGAACAGAGAGAGACACAAAGAAGATTGCAACAGGAAGAAATGGAGTTTCTAATTGCAGTAATTTGATATTGGAATCAAAACAAAAATGATGCATAATTTATTTATTTATGATTTTCAATCAACTGTGCAGTCATTTTAATTATTTAGATGCTTAGTGGAAGACCGTGTTATTGTATTCTCTGGTCGTCAATGAAATGTTTCACCGACTTGTATCTTTTTTCTTGATATATTCGTATTTTGTTAAAAAATCAATTGCCTTAATTAGTAATCTTAAATTGCTAATCATTTCATTTTTTTCACATATTAAATAGAATAGAAAAATGTCAAATCATGTCATGCTAAAATATTTCTTCTTTACTCCTTTTCTTGTAAATAATTATTGCGTAAAAAATAATTATTGGAAAAAATTCATAATCCAAAGTTTCTAACACACTTATTTAATTTATATTTTTTAGGCATAGTTTTTTCAATAATTTTTTTGAGATAAAGTTTCTAAATGGCCAAATATTCCATGCTATCCGGATTCAAATCCAACTAATCATCAGTAGGTTTAACTGGGAAGTACTTCCTTCATGTTATGTAGGGGGTTATGATAAGAAAAAAAGTTACAGTATTGCAGCTATCAAAGAGCATTGAAATGGTCGGATCACATGACCAAACAAAACGATTTAAAAAGCAAAAGCCTGTTGGACCGTATGCAGGGTTTGTTCTAGAAAAATTTTCAAATGTGCACAAAAATGAAGTAATCAAAAATCTTCTAATTTTTCTCCGAAACATTTTAATTATTTTCTCTAGTTCTATTTTAATTTTTTTCCTTCAAAAACATTTTGGCTCATTCTCAAAAAATATTTGTTAAAATTGAAATGTTTTTGAATTGACTTACAGTAATTTTCACTGTTTGGATTATAGTAATTTTAGATACTAATAAGCACTGAGATAGTACAGATATCTTAGATTTGTGGTCATGAAAATATTTCAAACAAAGAAAAGCTTCCAATGTAAAGCTTTTACTCGTGTAGTTAAAAGATTTCAGGAAACTGTTAGTGAAGGCAAATGATAATCTTCTATCAGAAACTTATTATCATGGTATTATTAATTATGTTGATGTAGACAAATTATTGATAAGAGATGGGGATTTTCTTTTCGGCATTCCAGAAGAGGATGAAGAAGAGGTAATCATTTGAAATTACCGGACAAGGATTCTTCCCTAAAGTTTCGAAAATAACAAACGGTATTTGCAGTCGATTGTATGGGTGGTGCGATATAATAATAATTTATGGTCATTTATTATTGGCGTTACCGAAAAGGATCAATATTTCGTCAATAGAGACTGTTTTAAAAAAATTAGTGAAATGGTTTCAAATTATGTCCGTACACGCAAACCGATTCATGAAACGTTGCCTATCATTGTAAAGCGACCTGTTCCACATCCAGTCAGCTTTCATGAAATTACAACATATGAATGATAATGAATTATGTAGCAATACTTGTGTACAGATGAAAAGAGAGAGAGTTATGATCGAAATTTGATTATGTTTACAAATATTTGAGCTACTAGAAATAATATTGTAAAAATACCTTTTAGGCTTGGGTAGTATCACATGATCGAGTACGCCTAAAAGATGAGCTTGGCCAAGGAGCATTTGGTCATGTATATAAAGGTGTATTGCAAATTGGTCATACTTATACGACAGTTGCCGTAAAAACATATATTGGACAAACCAGTGATAAAACTAAACGAGCTTCATTTCTTCAAGTATAATTTCAATTACATTTCCATAAAATTTTAATTTCTTACTAATTGCAATAATTAATGGAAAATATGCATATTTATCTCTTCAAGATTTTATTAATTCGTTAAAGAAAATGAACTAACTTCCATCTCGCTCAGCTTTTTGTTGCATTCAAAAAGAGACTTTGAAAAATATCAGAAAATGTAGAAATTTTCAATTGATAATTTATCATTTGCATTAATGATCAAGCTTCATAAATGACTGGGGAAAAAGAAATAGTGCTACTCGAGTATTTAAATAATCTTTAAATCTGAGAAAGAGTGTCAAGGATGAAGTTTAAACGCCTCAATTGATTACTCAGACTTTTTATTCCCAGTGCTTACTAGGAAGCCAAAGTTATGAGAAGTTATAAGCATGAAAATTTGGTGCAGTTTATTGGTATTGCATGTCAGAAAGAGCCATTAATGATAATCGTCGAATTTTGTGGTGGCGGATCTCTATTAAAGGTTTCTTAAAGGTTATCTTAAAGATTAGTGGTTTATTAAAGGTTCATTAGAGGTATTAAAGGCTATTGAAGGCTTATTAAAGATATTAAAGCTATTGAAGGCTTATTAAAGATATTAAAGGCTATTAAAGCTTATTAAAGGTATTGAAGGCTATTGAAGGTTTATTAAAGGCATTAAAGGCTGTTGAAAACTTATTAAAGGTATTGAAGGTTTCCGGAAATATTTGATGTTTTCATACTTGAAGAACCATAAAGCGTAGTAAAACTTAAACGACAGATTAGTAAATAGGAATGAAAAAGAATAACGAAATGCGTTTTCTTTTTGATCCATCTCATTCTTTGTAATTTAAAAAAATTTTTTAAGATTTTATAAAAAATTTTAGTTTTTACGGAAAAAAGGAGCACATCTTGGAATAGCGACCAGATATCGTTTTGGTAAAGAAGCATCGGCTGGTCTGAAATATCTGGAGGAGAAGCGATGCATCCATCGAGATATAGCCGCTAGAAACTGCCTTCTAACGGAACAAGAACTGATGGTTCACGTTTGCTTGGAGAAGACATGGGGAATGAACGGGGGAATTTGATTGAATTACTTTCTCATTTGTCCTGAAATTCTTAAGAATTATTTTTAATTCAGTTGAAAATATGCGATTTTGGATTATCCATCCAGGGACAGCAAATTTCCAATTCTGAAATACAACTGCCAACAAAATGGCTTTCACCAGAAGCAATCAAATCGATGCAATTTACCACTAAAAGTGATGTCTGGGCATTTGGTGTGTTGCTGTTTGAGATATTCACCGATGGAAGCGAACCATATCAAGGTTCATTAATTAATTAGCCAGTAATTAAAAAAAATTGATGCCAACAAAAAGATGCTTAACAATCATAAACAGAAAAGTATTCAAAGCAAATCAAGAATTCCAATGAATCCGCAAAATAACAAGAAAAATTCCATAATAGCAAGCATCCAGAAATATTCCAAGAATTAATCCCCCCTATAAATCTCTCAATATGCTCTATCATTATTCTTTAATATTAAAGGTAAATATTTTTTAAATTTTTGAAATTGAAATTTGTGAATTATGTTAATACACAATCAGGTATGAGTAATGCAGAAGTACGAAAAAGACTTACTGATGGTAGTCAGTATCGAATGGATATACCCCTTGATATACCGCCCGGTATCGCAGAGCTGATCAAAAAATGCTGGCTGGAAGAGCCTAAACAAAGACCGTCCTTCAAAGAGATTCATCGAACACTTACCAAAATAGCTTTTGTTTGATAGTAACAGTAATTAGCTAATATTAAACAATTGAATCAAATTAAAAAAATATATATTGCATTGTGTCATATTTATGTATGTTAATTAAATGTTACATTTCACTATTTAAATGAATCATTTACTTTATGGAATTCACCTAAATGAAGTATAATCTTTTCATCACATACCATTTATCATAAATCGTATCATCACATACCGTAACTAAGCAACATTACTAATGGGTATAAAACTAATAAAGCCCAAATTTAAGTTAAGCTAATTATCATAATAAAGAAATTGATCGAAAGTTTTCGAAAGAATATATGAATTCATCCAGAAAAGTTTGATCAAATGAGAAATGTAGTAGGTTACCAATATAAACTTTAAATAAATTTTTTCAACTTTAATTTTAATTCAAAATTGACAATTGATGAGAACGATAGTGATAATAAAGTAGTGATAAACAACACGGATCATCTTGTTTTGCTAAATTGCAATAGATATGATAGATAGATATGGCTGAGTTACGTTGATAAGTTGCAGTGATACCGGACTATGTTTTATTTCAGCGTCAACATCATTTCTTAAATTTCTGGAGACTCAGGAGAGAGATTTAAAAATTGCATTTTGACTGGCCGTAAGGAAAGTTTTAAGTGAGCTAAGGAATAACGTGGACTTGTTTGATTTGACTGGACTTGACTTGTGGACTTGGTACTGGACTATATGGGTAACGTGGATTCTGCTAGACTATTCGATGAAGTTTGTGAAGATTTTTAGGACAGCTCTGGAATAATGACATTTTGTTACGCAGAGGACGTAACAGTATCTGGGATTTTGGTTTTAAACATAGGTTATATTTGTATGAGATTCTAGAGATTTCTTATCACGTTGAAAATTGAGAAGTAATAAGTTGTGTTAAGCGTCTTTTTTTTAATCACACGTGTAATTTTTTTTAAATTACATATGTAGATTTGTTGCAATAAAGCTGCAAGACGTAGCAGAAAATATGAATTTTTTTTAGCTTGCATTTTTTAAATTAAATTAATTTTTGAAAGGAAATAAATAACTTTCAGGCTTGTTTGTTACGATTTTATAAGTTCTATAAGCTAATGGATTTCCAACTGATTGAGAGAAGTATGTATGGTGATGTGGAGAACGATGAAGAACTAATGGCAGAACTATTAGCTTTAGAGGCAGAGGAGCGAGCTAATGGACATATGCATTCAATGGGCACGGATAAAACGCGGGAATATAGCACACAGCAACACACAATAGGTTTTTTTTGAAGATTTTTGCAGAGTTTTAAAATAGAAGCCGAGAAAGAAAAAACTGACAAAGCAGGTCAAAGTTTAGGCATTCACTACTTTGAGAGTTAGTGTATTAAACCATTTCGGAAGAAGTTCATTTCTGTTCTTTCCAGGTCGTCATGAACTAACTGCACAAGCTTCACAACGAACAAGTAGTGCGTATGGCATTTCAAGTATATCGGATATATCAGATGAAGATTTAGAGAGTAATGATGAGGAGGATATGAAAGATCCAGAACTTCTGGTATGCACCAACACTTTGTATGCACTATGGTTATCAGTAGTTCATGGCATTTCCTTATTTATTTTGTTTGTACATTCATCAAATTATTCAACGATATATCAGATGATTTAAGGCAGAACTGTCTAATTTGATTGGACAGGAAGATGGTAATGTTTGTGAGATTGAATCACCTTCATCTTCTAAAGAATCTATTCCTTCAAAAACTTCAAATGAATCTACTATTGACATGACATTACTTCATAAGTTGCAAGAACTTAAAGAGGAATATGCTTCAGTGCTGAAGGATGCACAGGAGAAAAATGATGCTTCACGAACTAAAAGGTACAATTATTTTTTGGTTATTTTCTTTTTATATATGTGTCATTTATTAGTAGCTATTGTCTTCATTCACACTCAATAAGTCGTTGTTGTTATGATCGTAAACTGCATGCAAATTAGAAATTTTGAGAACGCTGAGATATTTCACAACAATATTGCTTTCTTACCTAGGTATCAGAGAGCATTTGGCAGAATCGAGGAATTGATAGGAAGAGTGCAAGCAGGGAAAATAATAGATGAAAATGACATCCCAGTTTCAATGAGAGCAATTCGTTCTGGTAAACTACATGAAACGGAAGCCGGTGCTTTAATTGTTGCTAAACCGGAGGTGATTTTTCACTCTTAAGAAAAGTCTTTGGTATAATTCAGAAATAGCTTAAAATAGCTAAAAATTAGGGATTTTTTATGTCGATAGGCGCGCAATACCGTATAATAACTCACCACAAAAAGTTCTTGGCACTGACCGAAGATGATTCTCCAGGTAAAGTATAGTATATTTTGCATATGCTGTTTTTATCAGTCGATATCGAGCAGTTTATTTGGTGGACTTTAGGTGAAATGCAAAATTTTTACAGTATTTTTGTTTTTAAAGGTGCCCCCAAATCCAGTACTGTCAACTGTAAAGCAGGCTACTGCTGAAGGAACCTGTGAACCACCTAACACTTGTCAAAAACCAATCAAGAACCTGTTGAGAGGAGAACAGCTAAGGGCAGAACTAACTAATCGTCGAGAATCCTATATCAGGAATGCTAAAGCAGCCATTTCATGTTAGTTAATTTTAGAGAATATTTTTTTTTTTCATATTTTTGTATACTTGCTGGATATTGGATTTTGTGCATTTTGAAGTTTATAATATTTGTGATTGTAGTAGGTGATAAAAAAGGAGCTTATGAATATTACGTAGTTGTAAAGCAGTTCGATGAAGCAATCAAGGCTATGAATGATGGGCAAGTGACAGAATGTGAGGAGAATGAACTTCCATCTCCAGCTATCCCCTATAAAACAGTCAAGGTTAATTTATATCAGAAGCAAATATTAGATAAAAAAAAAAAATAGGGGAAAAAGTAGCAGACAGATTTGTGTTATTCTTATATGGAAATGATTAAGTATTGTATCTTATATGATAAATTAAACGTTTACTCAAATATTTTTATAACTGTAGTTAGATAACCATATTGTTGAGAAAGAAAAATTATAGCCGTTCATGATCATACTGCAAGTTACTTCTTACCATTTTCTGTAATTAAAACAGATATTCTGGAAAAATATGTACCTTCATATTACCATTTTCTGTAGTTAGAAAATATTTGTTCTGCAGTTTCCACTTTTAGTGTAATAATTAATTTGACCTGTCATAGATTATGCATATAGATAAATTCATGCTTTATCTAGATTACCTCCCAGAAAAGTTTAATGAGAGTCATCAGTTCGTTCATTTTTTGGATAGCGGAGAAACTAATTGGGAAAAAGTTTGCGTTTTCTTGATACGTTTAGTTTCAAAATCCAAAATTTAGGAATTCATAATCCTAATTTGGGAACTGATATAAGGGCCAAAATTAACAAATAGAAACAATATAGAGAGATGTCTTACTGTAGCACAAAAATTTTGGCGACATGCTGATGCCTGATAATTATCTAATAAAGCGAAGTAGCGCATTATTTAGTTTCCATAAAATAACTACTGGTTAACATTAAATAAAAAATAAAGAATTATTGAAGCATGAAGAAATTCCTCCTCCACCAAAGACGCTAACAGACGGGCTGCAGCAGCGTATGCAGAAATATAAAGCTTTGTCTGACCGATATCTAGAAGAAAACGATGATCGAAAATACAGGTATCTTTTTGACTAGTTCTGACCAGTTAGATTTTTTTATATTTTTTGAGGTTTGGACTGCTGTTGTGATTATTTGTTCTTGATTTACTTTTGAATCTTATCTGCAGAATGAATGCTCGTATTTTGAAACGATATGAGGATGCGCTTAAAGCATGTCGTTCGAATAAACCAGTCGATATAAGTGGACTGCCATGTCCTCCTGGATATCCACCTCTTCCTGCATCAGGAAACATTGCTACAAGCACAAGTAATTTTCTGCATTTTTTTTCGTTTAATTCATATGGTTTAGTTTTATTTGATAATGATAAGCATAGTGTTTATATGTCAAATGAAATTTGAGATGGAATAATAATGTCACGAAGGCCTCTGCCTGATGTGGGACCGTTCGCTGCACCTGAACCGTCATTATCAGGAAGACAGTCGCGTCAGAAGCAGCAGCTTGATTTTTTGCTCAAACGACAGCTACAATTCAAGGAAATTGCTATTACTGCAAAGAAGAAGGGTGACATGACTGCTGCCAAAAAGTTTTTGCTTATAGCAAAGGTGTCTTTTGCATTCTAGTTTTAAGTTGGGAAATTATGTTTCTCGATAACGTTGAAATGTATAATATCTCAAGATCAGAATCTCATTAGATGTTAATTCTTATAATGTTTTAGAAGTGCTCCAAGATTTTAGGTATATAAACTGAGTGTTGAGCATTTCCGGATAGATTTTTAGCTGTTGCTTTATTAAATATTCTTCTTTTAGGGTTTTGATAGAATGATTGCCGCCTCAAGAAATGGTTTACCTGTCAATATTGAGAAAACACCTGTTCCACCACAAATTCGAGCATCTGCAAAGACGTTGAAGCCGTCACTGGAGCATCACACAAGTTTTGATGCTGCTGTTGAAGGTGGCTTGAATGGCGTGCAATATTTTTTTCTTGTATTTTATGGACATAACACCTATGAATATGTTCAGTGCCAATCATTTTCCTATTGCAGGCACACCTGCTGAAGTATTTGCTGTTATGGAAAGGGATCTTCTTTATCAAGTAAAGCTTTGCGAAGAATATATGCTTGCTTTTACGCGGTTAATTTTGCTTTTTTTTTTAAATACTTGGTTTTTTAACCATAGTTTAATAATAATCACAGCAAGAAGTATGCTCATTTTACTAATGGAAATAATTTAAGATCATTTAACTTCAGCTAATATTAACCATTTTGCGTTCTCAATGATTATGAGGGATATCGTAATAAATATTGTAATCTATTATGCTTTGTTAGATTGGGTGATGTAACTCGAGTGAAGATGTTCGAAACATGGTCTAGCAATTCAAAAAGGGACTTAATATTTTTACGCGATCTTGCCAAAAGAGGTGCAGCATTGCCAAAGTAAGAAATTCTTACTATATTGTAATCTATCATTAAATTTTTTCTTGAATTCATTTAGAATTCGAGTTTTTTATAAATTTTATCATATTTGATTTGTTTTCCAGGTTTCGGTACGAAACTCGAAAAATACCTTCAGTACAAATATGCTTTGAAGTAGATGAAAATCAGCTCGAACTGACAATTATAAAAGTAATAGAAGCAAAGTTGCCATCAGGTTCCTGTTCATTTTCTTTCCTATATTCCTTTTTGTTTGACTGGTTCCAAAAGTAATGCTGAAAGAATCAAAGACTTCTCTTAAGTCGTGTTGTTATGTTCTCCTATTTTTTTAGTAATATTCCTTGGTCTTATCTTTTTCTATATTGGAACAAATTTTAAATGAAGAGGAATTATAATTCTATAAAAAATGTTTGCTGCTAATGCTACTAGTCATTCAATATATATAATATATAAAATCAGTCTAACTGTTCATTTCTTCATTATTAATCGCTGCGATATTTCTGGGACAAATTTCCATGGTAATATGAAAATTTTGTTAAAATTTAAAAGAAATATTCCAGGTTGGAAACCATCTGACGGTTATCTGTTTGTAAAGTATAATTTTGCATTTCCTCACGACGCTCATCAAACTGGTAGAACTAAAGTTATAGCTGCAACAAATTCTCCGGGTATTTTTTTCGTATGCTGTGTCTGTGTGCGAACAATAATTGTAATGAGTTCATTTATTTATTTATCATGAAATGTGGAACATGATGAAATCTTATGATTTGATTTGTTGCTATGATACTCTTTGAACATTAATTAAAATTAGAGAAAGACATGCAAAAATTTCAGTTGGAAAAATCTTCCTTTATTTCTTATAATTCTTAAAGAAATTTTCCGTAATTTTCACTTTGTCCTTATGTCGTTATAGTTCATGATATAATGTATTATTTTCTCAGCTTGTAAATGTTTTATTATGTAGTTATTCTATATCGTCTCTGCCCCCTATACTCATGAGGGAAACCAAAGTGTAATGAAGTATTTTTGTTTTCGGGAAAATAAGACAAAAGGAAAGAAAAACTGCGATGGAGAAAGTAGGAATTTATTTTTACTTTTTTAATTTTCAATACAAATTTCTATTTTATATAAATTTTACATCTGGTTATTTCTAGAATACAATCAAAAATTTTTGCTAACAATCAATCGGAAAACGAAGCAGCTGCAAAGAATCATTAAAAGGAATTGTTTGAAGTTTGAGGTTATTCGAAAATTAAATTATGATTCATATTGATGTTTTCTGTAGGCAAAAATTACATAAACTTTCTTGTCTCTTTCATTAACCGCAAAATCGCATCAAAAGGGAAATGGTCTGAACAACAAGAAGATCATGGAGCAATTGGGATTTTTTAGTGCATGTCATGGAAGCGAAATTGCGCTCATATATTTCCTGTATAGATGATGACTAACGTTCTGCATTATTAGATCATCATCTATACGGAAAGTTACAAAGAATTACAAATGCTTTTATGTACTGATAGAGAAACTTGTTTTATATTTCAGATCTACCAAAAAGGTGGTTTTCTAAGGAGTGATAAACTGATTGCCACTGCCGATTGTAAATTAATTGGTTTGGAAGAAAAAGTAAACATTCATGAAAGTACTGATCTGTTGGAAGGAAGAAAACAGACAGGAGGAAAATTGAATTACCAGGTTATTCCTCATTTACTTTTGATTAATTTCTTATATTTTTAGACAATCAGAAGGCGAAGTGGAATTGCTTTATTTTTTTAAGGAATGAATGTCTTTTTTTCAGATTGCATTTAATTAGCCAACCATTTTTTAGCAGAATTTCAGGTGCGTGTTCGCGAACCTTTAGGTGAAAAGAAGCTTTTAATTATGGAAAGAAAGTGGTTGATGTTGGAACTATGAGTTTTTTACGATCTATGTTTTGAATAATTCATAATTATCAATTACACCTATTGTTGTAAATTTTATAAGGTTACAATCCATATTTTACGGGTTTATTCTTTAATGTAAAAAGTGTTAAGTTGGAACAGTGAATGAATTAGGTATCGATTGACATGGATTAGCTTTCACTATTGTTGTTTGCTTGTAAATACTTTTCGCGGGTTTTAATCCAACCATTGGTTTCTTTGATGAATCCCGTTACTCTATGAGAAAGTAAAGAAAAAAGTAATAACTAGCCAATGCCAGCGAATGTTTGCGCAGCCTATTGAAATCATGAGATCACGAATGAAATTGTTGCCTAATTGATATTCTTAATGACTTGTTACTTGGCATATTATTTTCGAAATTTGACTTACATGTTTTAAATTTTAAGAAATGTCTTGAATTTTTAAGAATCATTTATTATTTCTGCCTGCTAACTGTAACATGAGAAAGGCTATGGAACCCAAACATTCTTGTGGAACTCTGGTTGTAAACTTGATTAGGTAGCTATTTTATGCAATTATAATGCATTATGAAAACACAGAAAGTTTATTTTTATCATCTTTACAATTGCCAAGTTATTGATTTTCATTGGATTCGCAGTTAATAATAATGTGGATAAATATCTTTACTTTTTTTTTGAACACAGTATATTGCATTAAGGTAAACCGAAACTTGAAAATTTTAAGTTTAAGGAACTTTTATTTGAAAGTAACTTTAGATTAAAGAAAGAAGAAAGTACTGTTAACGGTTCTGTAATGCAAACTTTTATTATAATTGACTTTAACATTTTGTCAAGATTTTGAGTTTTTTGCGCAACGGTCACTGTTTTTATGGTCATTCACAACTGAAAATATTTGTTAGTAATGCAATAGTAAAAAATTCAGACTACCTTAGAACTGCATCAGTATTACAATACCAAATCCTATTTGTTATCTGATTATCGTTAAATCAAATCCAACAAACAAATATTTAAAACTGCAAGCAAACGGAAATTGAACAAGTTATTTCAGGTGCATCATGACTTGAAATAGAAATAGAAACGAAATGAGCTGAATTACTGAATCGCATGAATGTGATACGGATAAACTTGAGTTCAATCATGGAAGAGTAAGAATCAGAAAAATGACAAAATTGATGAACAAATAAAGGCATTTGAATCAGCTTGGATTAAGCCTGTATCCTAAATCTCGGAATATGTAGTATAGAAATGTTCCAATCAATCAGCACTATCAGATAGGCACTTCTTTTGATTAACATTGGATAAAAGGAACAATTAACTTTTAGAGAAATGAGATAGAATTATCAACACAACATCGTTAAATATGCCTATGATAAGGCACTAATCTATTAATTAAATTCATATGCAATTAATATTTCAAGCATTTTTATCAATGCAAAGGTGTAATTTTTAAGAAGGATGAATTCTGCATTATTCAACTTTTTTGTAAAAGTGCCACACTTTTTAGAATGGCATATTCTGAAATACTTTTCCTAAATATAAAGCTAATTTTACTATGGTACTTTTAAAATTAATTTCACTGATTAATAGGAGACTGGCATGAATTCATCTTTCGGTAATATTCCAACTATCTTTTCATCGAATCACCGAAATGAGCAAGTGAGAGACTACAATTTCACTGAAGCCACTTGTTCGTAGCAGTGCGAATTTAAATTTTTTTAGGCGGGAAGAAGAACTGGTTTGAGTAAATGTGCCTAGCTATGTTCAGTGATAAGCAATCTGGAGAAGTTTGACTCGTGAGTAGGTTAAGTCAATTAAGTAATTAATTCAAATGTTTTAGATTAAAATTAAAACATTTTGTTAGTAATTTCCGTGAAACAAGATTTTTATTATGTTGACAAAGAAGAAAATACAATACCATTTCTAGAAATGTCTGACAGTTCCTCACATTCCAATCGTTCGCACCATCACGTTAATTCTACCGCATCGGCAAATTCTCCGAGGTCGCATCAAAATTCACGTCAAACATCCTCTGAGATTTTCGGTTATTCAACAGGAAGTTCGCAGCAAATGAATGCAGGTTCACATCGACGTTCCCAAGAACTATCATCTCCACAGATTGGTAATTCTTACGAATATTTAGAAGAATGTGAATGGGTTATGTTTTGCAGCGCATAGTTCCTAATATTAACATTGATTTAAAAAATGTTAGCGAATTTTAAAGGTGATTTTATTATTTTTGTTCTTCCTGTCCTCTCTTGTTCATTGGAGTTCTCACTAGATCCATGTTAGCTTTGTTTTGTGGATTAGTTCATCTGTGCAACAACTGTTCATGATATTTCATGTTTAAAATATGATTTTTGTATCCACAATAGAAGGACATACCCGAAGTACAGGACAGGAATCTCTTCAGCACAATCAGAATGAGCGCCATTCTCCTGCACGATCACACCGAACTGGTAAATGTTACGTGACATGTTTTTAATTTGATTATCAGTCCAACTTTTATTATTTTTATTAGTGTCCAAATAGTGAATTGGAGCTAAAAAAAACTTTTTCCTGACTCCAAAAACACATTCAAACTGCCATTTATCGTCTAATAGAGCACATACTATATTATATCATAAGGTGATATATCTCTTCATTCTTCACTATACTGTTTATAATGTATTGGAAATGTTTGAATGCTTGAATTTGCCTAAGAAATAGCATTGAACAAAACAGTCACAGTTAAGTAATGCTTATTTAATAAATGAGCAAGCGAATTTCCTGTAATCCAGGAATCCGAGTATTTTCGATAATTGTGATTATACAGTTGTTTTTCTTCCATTTGTAGAATCAAGTGCACTTCATTATGGCTCCGATCTGGACACATCAAGTCAGATAGACAGTACAATATCATCTCAGCGGACAATGCGACATGTGCGACCTGATATTAACTGTGCGCCATCTCAGCATCGTATTATCCAAATCGATAATATGGAGGTTGGTTTTGAAATTTCAAACTGTTGAAATTCTTTGTTAAGGAAGCTTGTTTTTTTTTTTTTTTTTTTTTTTGGTTGATCTTTCAAATGATTTGGAACCTGGCCC
>JARVGP010001516.1:0-14598 GCA_029876185.1 Mansonella ozzardi | reverse complement strand
TTTTTTTTTTTTTTATTTTTTTTTTTTTTTTTTTTTTTTTTTTTTTTTTTTTTTGTTTTTGTTTGAATCTATAAAATAAACATAAAAAGGATGGTTGTGTCACCAAACTAATATAAGTGACATTTTAATATTTGATATTTCACAATTTTATAGGGATTAATCGCAAGCTAATTTTTCATTTCTGTGAACTGAAAAATTCGTTTCATTTCTTTTCATAAATAATTTTTTTGTTATTCTTTATAACTATTGTTTATTAAATTATTTGTACCGATTAGCATAAATTTTATAAAACTTTTCAGTAAATTTTCATTAATTTTTTTGCTATCATAAAAATGAAAAAAGAGAAGGAAAAAATTACGAAATTTTTTTTTCATAATTTTTTCTTTTTTTTTAATTTAAAAATTTTTGAAAATTTTTTTAAATTTTTAAAAAAAAACTTTTAATTTAAAAAAATCAACTCACACTATTTAAAAATTGGAGCATGTATGCAATCAAGAAATTCACAAAAATAGCCTAAACAAATAAAAAACAAATGATAAATTTATTAAACATGAAAAGAGCCAAAAACCAGTCAGCAATATTTCAAAATGAACCAAATGCATGAAATTAAGAAATTCTCAAAAACTTCTGAAAGCGTTTGATGATGGAAGCTTGAGAGTATAAAAAGAGGAGTATAAAATGAGTTAAGAAGTATTGAGATCTTTAATGATTCTCGTCATTTAATTTAGGGAAAATGAAAAATACAACGGAAAAAAATTCGATAACATCGCGAATTACACATCGATTTTCCGCAATTTTCCTCAGTTTTCCTTATCTCATTTCTGCCTTCTGTTCGTTCACCCCCGCCCATTTATTCCCCCGCTTCTGCCCCTGCCCTCTGAACATGAAGATATCTATTGTTTATTTTTCAGCGAAAATGAATGGAATTAGCATAATGCTAAGGTAAATAATATAAATACTTCGATATATTCACTCTCTATTTGATAAATGCAATTAATTACTTAGTGATGATAATGAGTAAAGTTATAATCACTTACCCTTCCTTTTGATTACATGATGTTCGATTGTGCATTATAAAGTAATAAGGAAAATAATAAAGCATTCTCGAGCTTGTTTTTTGCGTTTTTTAATTTCTTCATTTTAAACCTGTTCTTGTTAATATCTTACAAGGTACTATAAGACAATTCTTACAACAGCATAATTTTAATTTAACTTTTATTTCTTTATAAATTTTAATTTACCCTTGGATTTCTGTAATTTCATCAACTCAATTTAATCTTTTTGTATTTTAATTTAATTACTTTATTGCATTTATAGTTTTATATTTTCCTTTTCAATTTTCAACTTCCCTATTTTTGCTCATTTAAATTGCCAATTGCTGATTTCATTGCAATAGATATTTTTTTTTTTGTTGTGATAAAATTAGCGATCAGTAACTTGATGGTAATAATTTTATTTAAGCATAAAATTAATCGGTGAATAAGTGATTAAGAATGAATCTTGCTTACATAAAAATAAAATTTAATGCCTTCAAAATAATTTTAAAATAGTTAAATTTTAAATTATTCCGTTTTATTAACATCTGCGAATTCGGTAAAACTTCATCATAAAACGAATGTATTTGATATTGTTAGACTTGGCCAATTTTGTTCTTATTTTCGGTTTTTATGTTAAGCATTAATTTTATATTTCTTTAAATGCTTTAAATTTAAGCAATATTTGTTAGCAATTTATCAGTACTGATAGAACCACTAATGTTTATCTTTTGTTTTCCATATATTGATATTGATAAAAATTAAAGATTTTATACCAAAAAAAATACAAATTTGTTTGCACAAATATTTTTTGATGAATACTATAATAGTTATAAATTACTAAATTTGACCGAAACAGAAGCTATATTAATTATTTTTTAAGCATACAGTTATTGAAACATTTTTAGCTAAATTTTATTTAATTTGTAAACAAAGCTTTTATTCAGTTTAATAGTAAACATTTTTTTATTACATTCCAAATGCATTATCAGTCATTATCACTAGTATTGTAATCATTTGTTTACAGAACAGAAATTTTATTTTTTTTTTCGAAATCATCAAATTTTTTAAAATTTTAACAGTTTCGCATTGATAACATTAACACGTATTTTTTAATTAAAATATTGGATTTGTTATTAATGACACCATTTGAATAAATCAAAAACTTTATATTGGGTTTTTTTGAATGAGAATTACAAAAAAAAATCAAAAATTCTCTAGTCGAGTAATTCTAAACTATAAAATATTTTATGATAAGTTTACAAAGAAAATTAAAAATTGAGCTAATTAAGCTTATCTGTAATGTTTAACTTATACCTATCAAAAGCCTCCTATTGTACTGAAATTTTTTTTTGCGATTTATTGAAAGATCTTCCACATGTATTAAAACAATGATTACTATTCAACATGATTACTGTATCAAACGGCGAAATTACTGTAAAATAATAAAGCAATTTATTGTAAATATTTTTCCAGTCTGTTAACAACGAATACAATAATCTGTTAATATGTACATTACTGAAATGCTTTTTAATTATTTCTCTTGCATAAGCAGGTAATTAGGCATTCGGGATCAAGAATGATTCCAATCTAGCAGAACAATTGCACAGACAGTTCAACAGTATGACGGGGACAATCACAATGTGCTTCAATTGTGACTAGAAACAGAAGTAACAAAAAGTGATGAAGAGCGAAAGGTAAAAACGATGGTAACAGGAAATTTCAGAACAATGTTAATCATTAATATTTACTTTGTTCATTGGATTTCTATTATTGTATAAACGCGATACTGTATAATATTATATAATACAATGATATTAAAGGTTACTGTCGATGAAATGTAGTGAATGTTAGGCATCAATGAAGAAATTAGATAAGATCTTTAGCGATATTTATCTCGATTTTTTTATGAAATAATATAATATTTCAAAATTAAAAAATGCTTTTTTCATTTTTCTCCTAATTTTTTTTGAACTTAGTCGTCTAATTTTATAAAAAACTATTGGTATATATCCCAATTAAATTTAATCAAAAATTAAAATTAAAAAACTAATTAAAATATGGTCAGATAAAAATCCCTTAATGACAGAACATATAGAAATTGTAAGCATTTGAACGTATATTTTTGATTTTTAACTTCTTTTATTTAAATATTTTGTTTAGTTGTTTACAATTCAACTATGATTCATTTGAACACTCATAGTTGTCATTATGAAATGACTGATTTTTTATATTTGTACAAATAACAATTCCAAAAATTTTTCTTTAGCAGATATGTTAGACACTTAGTTAGATAGAATGTGATTGTTGTTTGTTGTTCTAAGAAACGAACTACCGCTCATTGATCAGCTAATTAATTAATTAATAGACCTCAATTAACTAATTAGTAGATAGTCGTTGCAATGGATCAAATATGTAATTCATCCATACATTTTTTTGAGCTTCTTTTTTTTTCTTTCGTAGTGAATATTTCATAATGAATAAAAAAATCAATTAATTAATCTTATTAAGATCATGAATATTCAACTTCAATTTTTTATTATATTCAATTAATGATAGAACGAACGAATAGGATGTTCAATATATGCAAATATATTTATGCAAATATAATGTGGTATGCGTGTTTGTTTGAAAAATATCCCGCAGATATTTTTTGTTTTTTCCATCCCTAAAAATATTTATTTCTTCGAACATCGAATACCGAGATGTATCGGACCGACGAACAGAGTGGACAAAATTTAATTCTCATCAATCAAACTTTACAAACTTTTCACCAGCTTTTTCTCTGCTTTTTCTCACTTTCTAGCTAGTTTCAAATTTTTTAATTAGTATACGATGGAAATATTGACATAAAAGGTGACTTTTCAAAAAAGAAAAAGCTTAAAATTATTAGTATTATTTAAAATATGACAAGCATATCTGATTAACTGAAATGTAACTAATTACCTTTTTGAATACAATCATTACAAATAATCGAAATGTTTTCGAATTGAAAGTTTTCTTTTTTAGTGCATTACACATTTGCATTTAATTATATTAAGCACTAAAGCGAAACCAATTACTTTGAATGCGCAATGAACGTACTGTAAGAAAAACAAGATGTTATAAACATATTATTGCACATTATAATAAAGAATTTTTTTTTTAATTCCCACAGATCAATTTGACATAACTTTACTTTTTTATTTGTCATTTTGTTTAAAAAATGATTTGAATCTTCTTTTAAAATGCTATGTATGTTAAAACTTCTGTAATTTTTTCATACCACTTTTTTGAATTTTTTTTTTCAGTCAATGATAATAATTTTTTCATTGACACCGACTAGTGATTTCTGATGATACATCAAAACAAATTTTTACAGGTATGGAAATGCCTTACCGGAAAATAGTAACTATTATTATTCAACGAAAGAAGAAAGCATAATGAATGGATTATGATTAATGATTAAATGTGGAGTAACAATGAAATCCGAAATATATTTTTTCATTCCAGTCTTCACATTGGCTAATTTATTATTACTGGTTAACATTTTCGTTTTTTTTTTCATTAGTCCTCTGCTTTTCTTAATCTTTTTTTGCTTCAAATTAATTATCTTTCTTCATAAATGCTCCAAACATTTCCACAGGTACCGGAAATACAATTGTTGAATTGTGTTCCGCCCTGTAAAAAACAGATTTAACTGAAAAACCAAAACAGTTATGATTAATTAATCATCTTCTTGCACATGGGATAACTGCTCAAGTTTTTAGTTAATACTTTTGCGTTAATTATAAAATTAGGAACTTTTTTCTTTTTTACTTTTTTTCTAGCAAAGCAAATCAAAAAATGATTAACATACGCGATACTATTCAGTGCTTGAAGATGTCGCAATTGTAAGGCGACCGGATTCGATTGGATTACATCGGCAGCTTCTTTAAGCGCTCGTGATGCCTTTAATTAAAATAGGATGAAATGATATTGCGGGAGTTATTGATAAATTTTAAAAAATCGTTTAATTATTTAATTCAACGAAACATAAATTTAATAAAATGATTTGACGGGAAAATATGAAAAACAAAGTCCAGTCATAATTGTGATATTTCCAGTAATAATGAATGATGGTATGATGTTTTGCTTACATTTTCGTACAAATATTTAACTATTCAATTCAAGTATTTTAATCAAGTAAGAATTATTTCAATTGTAATTTAAGTATTATGATTGTTATAAATTTAAAATATATTATTTTATAAAAATGCATTTCAAGAAAAAAAATATTGTAACAAAGGAAAAGATTTGACTTTCTCTAATCATAAAAATATTGACAACATGTGAACAATCCTGAATTTCTAAATGACAAGATTTTGCTGAAAGTCGCAAGATTACAAATTTTACGTGACTTACTTTCTGTTCACCTTCCGCTGCAACTACTTTGGCACGTGCTTCACGTGCAGCTTCAGCTTCTGCTGCCATTGCACGTGTTAGCTGTTGAGGTAATCTGATATCTTTCACTTCTACTCGTTCTACCTATAAGTCGCATGATAAAAGGAAGTCAAATGAATACATCTTACATTAATTAGTTAAACAGAAGACTGTCCCGAGAACTTCTAGTAATTATCTTATCCTTCATTTTGTTAGCATATATGTAAAAAGATAATCATTAAAATTTCAAATACAGCCCAAAAAAGAGTAAGAAATAAACCTTAACACCCCAATGTTCTGTTCCTTCATCCAAAATTGTTTCACACAATTGCGCAATGGCTTCTCGCTCCGTTAACATTTCCGTTAAAGTTTTCATGCCTAAAATTATCAGATTTCTCGTTCCCGCGGTTTCATATGTTGGCTAATATTAAAGTCTAGTCTAAGTTCTACTATACATTGCAGTTTTGGGACGAGCCTAGTCTACTTGTATAACTTCAGCGATGAAAAATATTTATAAAAAATAATGTATATCATACTTTTTTTACAATATATTTCCCTTCATATATTACAAATTAAATATTTTGTGAAAGGTGAAAATCCAAATTGAATATAGGGAGAAATTTACTTTCTTTTTTAAGGAAATTGAAAAAAAAAAACGATATCTAGTTTTATCTACTTAATAATTATTTAATTTCATATTTTTTATTTATTCATTGCACGGCTTTTTATCACTGAATGAATTTGTTTAAATTTGATTTTTAACTTTCATGGTTTTTAATTTTCTTCCGAAGTTTCATTTTATGTAAAAATTTGTTCAAAATCAAGTATCTATTTCTGCATATTTACCTCAAAAATAACATTTCTTATTATTCAGACATTTCTTCGTCAATTTTAAAATTTGAAACTTCAAAGGTTTATAGAATGTTTAAATTAGAACAATTGAACTACCAAGAGCGTTACGCAAAGTTGTTTGAGCGAGTAATTTCGTTGAATAGATGGCATCATCAACGTTATTTACGGAAGCAATCGGATCAGACGTACGAAAATACACAACAGCATCAACAGATACCGTTACTGAATCCTTTGAAAGAATCTCTTGTGGAGGCACTGCATATGATACAACCCTAAAAAGAGAAATAATAATAACAGTGATCTTGCTTTATCAAGTAAATGAAACTTTTACAGCATTAAATAACAATAATAATGATGATATTAATTAAATCTAACTAATTAAAGCCTAAAAAGTTTATTACATGAAACTTTTTATCACTGCATTATCATTTTAAAAATTAATTTTTAATATTTTTGGTGAAAGAAAAAGAATTGCACATTTTGTAGATGATAATTGCGAAAACTTTTAGCTCAAAATTATAAAATATTTGAAATGATTAATGTGGCATAATAATGCGAAATATCGAATTTTTTTGTCTCATTTCATTCATCACTACATAGCAAATATGATACGAATATTTAAAATGCACAACATATCTTCAAACTCCGTTTTTCTTTAATTTGAAGAACAAAAATGAAAAAGAAAAAAAATAAATCAAAAGCTAATTTCAAAAATTTCTTTTAAGTGACAAATTGTTGAATAAAAAATCGAAATTAAGGATGCAAAAAAAGGGAAGTGATGAAAAGATGTCAGCACTATTTTTATTCAGAATGAATCTTTGAGATATTTTCATATTTATTCGTTTCATATATGAGTGCATTTGAGAATTGATTACATAGGTTTAAAACTTAATCATCCATAAACGTACAGTACAAGTGCAAAGAAAAAAAAAGTGAGAGGTAAAAATAAAAAAGAAATTTTATTAAATGCAACAGGATTTTTTGTTGATAACATTGTAAGACGAATACCGTAGAATCAGTATAGTACAACTGATACCGTATAATTAAAACCGTATAACTGATACCGTACAACTCTTTATAACAAAAAAGCAGATAAAATTAACAAGATAACATATTTAGTTAATTTAGCCATAATTCACTTTTCGCAGTACTTAACGATAAAGTGATTTTTCTCTTTTCAGGAATTATTAAAAATGCGAAAAAAAAACAAATTTGATATCATAAATTTGCACAATAATAATAGACTGAAGAAATTGTCCTAGTTTTATATTTTGATCGCTGAGTAATTATTAAAATTAACCATTTTTTGATTTAAAAATAATGAGAAGGTAATGATGATTTTTTATAAAAATGATTGGTAATAAATAAAAATAAAAAAATGATGTTTTTTTTTTATTTTTTATAACGAAAAACTAGTGGAAGAAGGAGGTGTAATGATGATTTTTTATAACTAATATTTTTTCTATTAGCAATTATTATTGCTGCTATTATTTTAATTATCACTATTATTTTCATAATTACTAATCGTTGTACTTTACATTATCAAATCACGCACATAAAAGTTCCCTACATATGTAAAATATTCAAACAAAATAATAGCACTTTCCTTAACATTTTCATTTCTCCTTTGAAATAAAAGAAAATTTTTTTAATTAAAGAAATGAAAGAGTGAAAGTTAAAGAGTAACAACTGAATATATTTGCACTACATTAATTCATTTTTTGCAGCATTCACTTTTTATGTTAAGATCTCACTGAAAATTGGGGAAATTCTTTGTTAAAAAAGTAGCATTTCCAGACTTTTCCCTGTTCTTTTTTATATTTTTACCCAAAAATGAAATAATTACTTTCAAACAATAAATTTAACGCTACCGAATCTTTTCCTTTTTTAGG
The DNA here is from genome assembly GCA_029876185.1 of Mansonella ozzardi. Lineage (NCBI taxonomy): Eukaryota > Metazoa > Nematoda > Chromadorea > Rhabditida > Onchocercidae > Mansonella > Mansonella ozzardi. Next base: position 6,419 of record JARVGP010001516.1, on the reverse strand, counting down.
TAATTTAATGAATAATTTTTTTCGGCACTGCCACTAATCAAATACGATATCGTTTGTTTGATTGTTAATTAAACACAAAAACGAGAGGAAAAATTGCTTAGATAGTAAAGACAAAAATTATTCAATGTGAGTTCAGAAAAAGAAATCTGGAGCAACTGAGAATTAAAAATTTAAAAAAAAAGTTTACAGTTCAACTAGACTGAAACGTATAACCATAACAGTGCACCCTTTTTTATTGTTCATACTAAAAGTGTAATATAAGGTAGCGATGTAGTGTAAATAAGTATCGTATTTGGAAAACGAAAAGAAAATGACCTAAGATCAATTTTTCTGTATGTATCGATGCATGGTATGACAAATATCATTCCTGGTCCACGAGCGCCACCAAAAACTAATCGACCAATTCGAAATATCACTACCCTTTCATACTCTTTGATGACCTATAAAAATGAAGTAATTCATTTCATATATTTAATTATTGGTTTTTTATACTTTCTTGATACAGTGACACTCTTTTTTACTAATCTAATTAGCATTATTAGAAAGAATTTAAATGAAATTTTTAATTTCAAATTAGACTTTAGCACTTTAGTACGATTTTTTCATTTCAAATTAGATTTAAATAAAATACTTTTAATTTCAAATTTTTTCTATTCAAACACTGCTAATCGTTTATTTAAACTGTACTTAATTATATTATTAATTCGTTCGAAGTAAGATTTATAGTAGAAATTAATAAATTTACCTTCAAGCATACACACATAGAAAATGGAAAGGTAATTATGATTAGAATCCATGAAAGCACAATAAGTGCATAACCAAATATGGTACCAATCGTTTCATAATCCGGTGGCACATCCTGAAATGGCAATCAGTATTTTGAGTGAAAAGAGAAGTAAACAACTGGACAGTGTTGAATCAAACGAAAAATATAACAATCCGATAAACCTGATATACATTGCCAATGATCGGTATCTTAATTATTTTGGTGAGAATGAAAAAAACTTCGTTGATCATTGTTTGTATTTACCTGGTTAGATGAGGGTGTTACCCACTGCGGGTCCGTCCGGGCATTTTTTGACGACATTGACCCGTTGGAACCCAAGTCCGTTTTAACGTAGTATTTCGGTCCGTCCTGAAATTAGCTTAACCTTTGGAAATGAGAAAATTATTGATATGAACATATTTTCATATACGGTAACAACGGTGTTGTGATAATTCATCAAGCGCAAAATGACAAATAAATCACTCCGAAATAATTATAGAGTAATGAAATGAGCCAAGTATCGAAAAAACCTAGAGAAAATGCTACATGGCATCTGATTTTGTCTTTATGAAATTATTTCATAATATTGATATTTTGATGAATGGTGTTTCTTGGTCTAAGAAATTATACAGAGTAATTAAATGAGCCAAGCAACTGGAGGGTGTTATTTGAATCATTTAACCATGATGTTACTTTTATTTTGGTATTTCATGCTAAAGAAGGACTATCGAATATGAAATATGAGTGACCTGTTCATGATCTGTTCACGCATTATTTAATGTTGGCCTTTACTTATTAAAAGTGAATCTAATCCATTACTGAATCAAAAAAAAAAGAAACAAATAAGTATTTATGTTTGATATTAAAATTATCTGCGTTGATCCTACAATTATGATTAACGTTGTTCTAGTTTAAGAAAAAATTAAAAAAGTCTTATGTGACATATATGTGATATTTCAGTAACATTATCATTTATTAAATTTGTTACATTTAAATATAAATATTTGATAATATTTTAAAAAAAGAAAATTTGAAGAAATAATACATAAATATTTCTGGAAAACAATCAAATAAAAACTCGATAATTAATCAAAACTAATAATTTGTAAATAGTGATGAAAATAAAAAATCAAAGGCATGGTTTGAAAAAAAGAAAAGAAATAACAAGAAACCTTTACAAAAAAAAAAAATGTTCGTATAAATTGGAGCCAAGAAATTTTTTAGGCTTATAACAAGTGAACAAATATTAAGTTTTTCATGATTACAATCAAAAATTTTGAAAAAAAAATCATCATAAGGGATGATGATGATGATAACGATGATATTATATAGTATTTATAAGCATGAAAAATAGCCTGAAAAATCTGAAAAGCTCTTTTTAACAATACTAGCAAGTTATTGATTGATATACTTTAGCAATGCTTGGTCAAATGTGAAACTAAAGAGTCATTTCTTAAATGATTGTGAATGAAATCGATTTGAAGTCTTCTTGAAATGATGAAAATAGAAAAACATGTGCACTTTTCTGAAAGAAAAAGACGAACAAAGAGATAAAGAAAACGAAAAAAAAAAGAAAAGAAAAAAAAATGAAAATATCAATTTTAAATAAGTGATAAAAACAAAAAGGATAAATAAAATTAAATTTTGGAAAAAAAAATTAAAATTAAGAAATTTATCATTTTAGTGAAATTGAAGAAATGGTGATTTTGTGATTTAAAAAATTTTTTTTATTTTTTGTTAAATTAAAAAAATGCTGTGCCAAAAATATGTTTCTCATTCATTTAATCAATGTATACAATTGTATAATAGTTTTACTAATTAGTTAGAATTAATTTACGTTTTTAATCAGTATTTATAGCATAATACATTTAAGCAATATAAATTGCATAAAAAGATTTATTAGTTAATTAAAATTTATTTAATATATAATATATACATATTATTAAACTAAAAAATAATTGCAATGTTTTTATATGTATATATATGCGTAGGTACTTGTATAGCATATGCTCCATCAATTAATTGAAATTTTTTGTCATTATTTGATTGCTAAATAAAACAGCACGAAAATAACTAAGAGAAAAAGGGAATGAGGGAGAGAGGGGAGAAGAAGGAAGTGAATAAATTTTAAGAAGACATCAGTTGGCATTTAAGTATGAAAAAGAGGAACTGACACTTTGCCTAAATGAAAAGTAAGAAATAGAAAGGCGGAGGGGACATAGCAATATTTACTATTTTTGCCAATCCTTCAAAAGCCAATCTTTTAAGGCTTTCCATTTTGGATCGATTTGATGAAATTCGATTAAAGCGATGAATGACAAACAAATACCTTATGAGGAAATAAAAATTTAAAAATAAATAATGTAACAGCTATGTTTCATATAATTAATATAGACTAAAAATGAGGATGTAAAACAAATAAAAAATTGTTAAAATTAAAGATTTTTTAAAGTTGTTATATAATTTCAAATTAATTAAGCAAAATTAAATACATTTAAAAAAAAAAACACACTTACAGAGGGACAGAAAGAAAGAGAGAGAAAGCGAGAGAACAGCGGGAAAAATGGCATTAAATTCGTTGCTAAAATTTTAATAAATTAATTAAAATAAATGTTTTTGCGTGAAAAAGTGAGACAAAAAATGATTGCATATGTTATGCTTTGTTTTGTAATAAATTTCTTTGAAATAATTTTTAATTATTTATTTTTTAATTTTTTCATTCTTTTATTGCAAATTGATATTATCTTCACTTGTTTGACACATTAACAGTTATTATACATTTGATTAATGGTCATTTTTTTGCACATAATTTGCTAATTAACAAAAATCTACCAATATCCTAAGTTTTCCATGTTTATTGTTCATTTGTTGCGATATTTCATACGGCAAATACTTTTAAAAGTTTTTTAATTGATTTTTTGCAAATTAAAGAAAGATTATTTTTCAAACTAAAATTTCGGAACTTGTCGAAAAAATCAATAATTTTTGCATTTAATTCAACAAAAACTTTATTTGCTCATAAATTTTCGATGACATATTTATTCCTGAAATAAATACACTAACTGATGCCATAAAATTGTAAAAAGTATTTCGTATGGATTGGATTGAAAATTAAATTGAAAACAAAAATACTAAAAAATACGAAATAGAATTAAATTGAAGATAACGCAAAAAAAGAATAAAAACAAATTAATAACATCATAAGCAAACATTATAGTTGCAAAGTAATGAATACTGTGCAAGACTTTCTTTGATTTATGACGATGATTTTCTTTTTAGTTATTCATTTACAATGAATAGCATGTAATGCAAAATATAAATTCGTTTGAATAATTTACATTTACAGAAAAATTTCAATTATTCCTATCAGGAATAAAAATTTGGAAATGTTTTTTGAAGGAAAATCAAATTTTAAAATTTATCCGCTAAAAAATTGCATTTTTCATTGGATAGCCAAAAAGCGATTATACAACAAAAATTTAATGTTTTTTAAATCGTCAAAATTTGGAAAAATTTCTCAAAAATTAACATAACATTAATAAAAAAGGAATTTCCAAATTTTTTGTGGATAAAATTTTTGCTATTTTAAAACGAACTGATTAATGAAAGAAAAAAAAGATAAACCGATTTGTAAAATAAATTTTATCTTTACACTCCATCCTTCTTTACTTTTCTTTTCTCTCTCTCTCTTCCCCTTTAAGTGTGTCTGTTTCTTTTCTCACTTTTAAATTTATTTTAAACCGAACTGACAACTTATTTAAAAAATGGATAAACTTGCAAAAAATTAATGTTACATTTTTATGGAATGGAAAAAAAAAACTATTTGTTTGATTTCTATAAATAAATTTCATTTTTTTCTTTCAGAATCACTAATCATATCATTGTAAATGTTATCGCACACTGTTACAATGATAACTAATTAATTATTTACAATTGCATCTAATACACAGCTAACGGATGAAATAAATCAAATATAATGTAACAACAAGAAGTTTATAATTTTTATTTTTGACAAAAAAAAAAAAACAGTAATTAAGTGTAATACAGAAAGGAAATAATAAATCACGTATGTTAATTTCATTAGCTTCGTTAATCAATAAGTTTTAAATACTTACTTTGCAAATTTAAAAAATTAATATTCCAAATAATTTGGAACTATTCAGCTAACGTTTATTATAAATGCTTCACAAAAAAAAAAAAAAAAAATCAGTAATTAAACATAGGAATTAAGTAATGAGTTTTATTAATTGTTGTGCAAATTATATAAATAACATACCAAATAAACTAGAAACACAATTTATCACTGTAAAGTGGTAAATTAAGGAATAATTACAGAAAAAAAAAATCGGATTTAATTTTTCGTAATTTTAAAAAAACTTTGGAAATTGAAGAAAAGATAAAAAAAGAGGAATGAAGAAAAAAGAGAAATTTGAATGAAAAAAAGTTTGAAAGATTTTTTCTTGGAAAATAAAAAAAAGTTGAATAAATGGCACTGGACAAAATTAATGACAAAACATGCTGATAAAAAGATTAAAAAAAAATTTTAATTTAATTTGGCTCAAGTTTAGATGAGATAAAAACAAGAAAAAAAGAAAACACATAAAGTTTACTTTGTACACTTGGTTGTCTTAAATGTCAAACAATTATTGCACAAAACTTTTTCTGCTCATTAAAATTTCTTTAAAAATCATGACATTTTTCGAAGCTTTTCCAAATTTCATTTTTTTTTTTTTACATTTTATCGCTTTACTCGCCTCCATGAATGAATTATGAACTGTTTAGAACTGAGAGACAATTAACATTTGCGCTTTATAAGACAAATAATATCTGCGCTTCGTAAAATAAATAATATTTGCGCTTTTTCTTTCTCTTCTTTCTTGCTTTTTGCTAGTTCATTTCCTTCACTTTCGTTTTTAATTTATTTTAAATTAAATATTTTGGCTTCACACACTTCACAGACAATTTAAAAAAACGCAGGATGTAACGTACCAATAACTATTTGCACGCTATTCTCAATTGCATTTCTATCAAAATAAAACTTTTTTCCGAATTTTAATTATATTTAGCTTCTTATAATTGAAATTTAATGTCATTTATTTTCTACATAACACTTATACACTTTTTTTGCATCTTTTAAGCTAAAAATTTTCACAACTTTTTGCACTCTAATTTTTAATTTATTGTGTTTAAGTTAGTACATAACTTTAAGTTAATATATAACTTATTTAAGTTAGTACATAACTTATTAATTTAGCGCTAAAATTCTTTGAAAACATTGCCATATTAAAATAAAGGCATAATGGATTAATTCCAAGAGAGAAACTAATTAGGCTCAATCATGATGTGTAACTACTTCCTGAATAAGAATGTAAAATTAATGAAGGATATTCTTAGCTAGTTTGCTACCAGTTAGCAAAATATCCGAAATTTCTTCACAAACAAGGCAATTTTAAATTATTGCTTAAAATAAAAATGAAAATTGAACTGCAGTTTGATCACAACTATTTAAATTCAGTTCTGCTACTCATTAATTTCACATTTTTAATACATTTCGCAATTCCTACTTTAAATTCATAATAATAATACTATTATTAATATTAATAATAATATTAATAATAATAATAATAATAATAATAATAATAATAATAATAAT
>JARVGP010001515.1:2448-16091 GCA_029876185.1 Mansonella ozzardi | reverse complement strand
TTGACTACATATCATCACAAAAATAATTAAAAAATAAAAAAATAATTACAAATAAAATTAAAAAAAAAAAAAAAAAAAACATTATTGCAATTTTACAAACTCCATCATATGCAATAATGGATTTTGAAAAAAGATCTTGAGGTGAAATAAGGATAATTAGGATTATAAATAGCATTAATTTCGGTAAATACATTATGCTATGATGCAGACTGCAGATCAGGCTATCATAATAAAAAAATATTATGCGTTATTCCATGGATATTTTATGAAATATGGGAGCATGATGCTGAAAAGTTATCGGTGCTAAATGAAAATTCAGAAGTTTGATCACAGAACTGTCAAATAAAAAGAATCAAAATCTCTTCCGATCAGGATTTCAATTCCCTTCATTATATTACATCATGCAACGAAAAATCATCTAAATTTTTTTTACAATATGCAATTTTTTGAAGGTAATAATTCAATATAACTGCACTTATAACTTGAAGATCTCAATAGACAAAAAATACAAGGTATAACAACAGTAAATTTGGAACAACAGTAGAAGATCGCATATACCACCCACAAATAAAATCCTATCAAAATAAAAAAGCGAGATCATGCGGGCTGTTAGCTTTGCTTTTACATTACTTTCTTGTATCATGAAAAACACATTTGCTTAAACAGCTTCATATTACACAAACAGAATATTATATCATAACAGGTACCTAATAAGGGGAAGGTATATGTAATAGTCAGAGATCTGCAACAAAATTACAAAATGAAAACACAAAAGCTACCTAAAAAATAGCTTCTTATTACAGAAACCGATAAGCGATAGCAATAATGAACTAGATTAGTCCATTATTACTGTTTCTTCCCAGTTTCTGTAAATACAATTTCAACAATTAACTGGAAATCTTTCGATAAAATTCTTCTTTGATAATTCAATACTGTATCAGTTCACTTATCCTCAATGCTGAACATAAATTCTGCAGGACAATCAAATCAGTTGGTGCAAATTTCGATGACCAAGTCGAAGACCATTAGAGGAAAACGAATCACTAACTCTGATTCGATGCAAGCTTCTCAACAACAGCATTTAGACGACCTCTACCGGAAGCTCTTTTCACCGCTGCAGTTGTAGTAGTAATAGTCGTAACAGCAGTATCAACTGTGGTAGTAGTAGTAGTGGGAACAGTACTGGTAGCAAAAGCTGTAGCAGTAACAGCATTCGTAGTAGTGCTAGCCGTACTAGTAGAAATGACAGTAGCAGTAGCTGTTGTTGTAGTAGCAGTAGTAATACTAGTGGTAGCAGCAATGGTAGCAGTAGTAGTAGTATTAATAGTAGTAGTATTTGCAGTAGTAGTAGCAGTTGCAACAGCAGTAGTAGCAGCCATAGTTGTAGTAGCAGTACCGGCAAAAGTAGTAACCGGCGGTTTCATAACTTGTAAAACATTTAAATCGGAAATCGGTGATGCATTACTACTTGTTGCAATGGTAGAAAACGGCTGACTGAGCAGTAGTGATGGATCCAATGAAAGCAGGGATTGCATCTGTTGCAAATGCAGCGATGGATTTATTAATGATGCGAGCATCGGATTTAATACATCCTTCGATGAACCCTAAAATTTTATTCAAGATAAGTTGGTTCGAGTTCCACAAGGAATCTTTTTCCTTCAGTCCTAAAAAACAAATAAAGAAAAAGAAGTAACATCTTCTCCTTTGTTTTTTTCTCTCGCTCAAAAATTTAGACTTAATCTACAGTGTTTATCATTTAAAATTGAAAAGTATCAATAAAAATATGAAGCAAAGGCAATCAGGCGATAGTGTCGGAATGATAGGGCGGAAGTAATGAAGTTTGACTGCTTTCAGTGGAGCATTGCATGTCTTAACACTAACCTTGCTCGACGAACTAGAACCGGATGCTGCAGCCGCAAGCATTGCATACGATCCAAGTGGACCATAAGCCCCAAGTCCGAGAAGAGTTTGATTCATTAACGACTGCTGGAGCATCATTTGCATTTGTAAAGTTTCCAGACTATTTGAAGATGAGGACAGGGATGTCTTATCATCACCCAAACGATCGTTGTAATTTTTCGACAAAACTGTCTGAAATGATTTTCCCTATATTTATTTGAACATTTATTTTGCCGCTTAACAGTACAACGATTAATGAAGTCCTAATAAAAGTCATATGAAAATAAATTTATAATTCGCACGGCCAGCGAAACTTTGCCTATATAATAAAAAATTGATAACATACAGCAGCCAATGATGTGCAGCTTGAATGTACATTGCAATCCGGATGTTTATCAAGCCATGAAGCAAGATTCTTTAGCAATGGCCATTTATCGGTCGAAATCAATGCACCAGTAGAACGCTGGAAAACAGCGATTCGTTGATCAGTAGTACCAAATGAAGCAAGAGAAGCAACTGATGAAGCAGCAGTAGTACTGGGAGAGCGAGGAACTTCACCAGGTTCCAAAACTAATGCTGTTGCTGTTGCTTTCGATGAACTTGGATTTGTCTGGGTTGCAAGTGTGTCCTAAATAACAAAGTTATAAAGTTTTGAATAACGAGAATCATTTTTGATAGTGGGATTTACACAGTATAATAACTTTTCATTTAATAGAAGAATTGATTTCCATTAGAGAAGTTAAAAATCTTTAAAATCACCAGGCATACTTTAGAACGACTGTCTTTGCTGGCTTCCTTTTTTGAAGCAATTTTGTCCGATACTGTTGATACGGATTTTACATCGCTCTTTTCAGCTGATTTTGAGGATGTTACTTGATGTATTGGAGGAACTACTGAAGGTGTTGATGATGGAATATCGAGCACATATTTGGGATGTGCTGTCAGCCACTGTCCAAGATTTTTCACTTTTGGGGCTTGCTCACCAACCAATCGCGCACCCGTTTCAATATTAACTACAGGTATCCGGGTTCCTGAAAAGAACATATTTAGATGTCACAACGCAATGCGATATAAAAAAGTAATAGAAAGAGCAAGAAAAAAAAAGTATATTTTATCCTTAAATATGCGTGTAAAAATATACTATAAACAAAATGCTAAATTTATGATCAAAAATACCGAATCGAAGAAAGGAGACTAAAAAAACACAATAATTCATAAGCAAATACATATCTTGACCTGTATTGTGATCAAAAATATAGATACAGCTCACCCGGTGGTAGGTTTGCCAGTGCAAATAATTCGGTAAAGTTCAAAGTATTCAAAAAATTTGTAGACGGGACTGAAACTCCAGAAGTGGACGGTTGACCTGCACTGCTGTTACTTGGCGGTTTCTTCGTACTCAAATTTAATGCATCCTCTATATATTCATTTGTTTTGTTCGTATTCGTGGAAGCGGATGCTGATGGAGATGATGTGGAAGATAGTCCAAATAAACTGGAAAGCATTGCTGCTTGTGCCTGAGCTGATGTTGACACTCCTGTCGGAGATGTTCTACCACCCGATAAAAGTGATGGAAGAAGAAAGGCGCCTTGCGCCATAGCTGCAGCGGTAGCAAACGGGAGTTGTTCCAACTTAAAAAAAAAAATTTAATTTGATGAAAGTATGAAAGTCTAAAGTTTTTTAAAAAGCCTTAATTTGGGCAAAATTTCTAAAGAAATGTCATACCCTCTGCAGGAATGTTTGATGTACTAAAGCCCGCACTTTCTCTTTTTCCGTGCCAACGAATTCCTGCATTGCAGCATTCGGTAAAGTACTTTTTTTGCGACCACGTTTTGAGCGTAATAACATTGGCGTCTCTCGTTCATCATCTAAAACAAAAGCAATTCAATATGTATCGCTACAATCTTCGAATAATCGCAATTCCTTCACAATTCAAAATCGAATTTAAAAAATAATCATTCTACATACCAGAATCTTCAAGCAATTCAGTGGAAGCAGCTCCATTCCATTTCTTCGTTTGAAGAGTCGTATAAATCTCAGCAACACGTCTCAATAAAGTTCGTTCTTCTGGTTTTATTATCTAAAAAAGTACAGAATTATAAAAATCAGAAATAATGTGAAATCCTCATTATCGGAACTGGAGATAAACGATTAAAAGTACCATAACCTTTTGAAAAGCTGTCCTATTAACAATATTTGCAGCTATGTTGTCCAAACCATGTTCATCTACCACTTTGAACAATTCTTCATCCTGTTCAACTGACCAACCATTTGGCATTGCTTCATTAGAACAAAGTTTTAGTAATGCTCGTCGATCAGCTAGTGATTCCCGCCAATCATGAATCTGTCGCATCATATTCATCCGATGCATCAGTTTTTGCGCCTTACGCGCCGAAATTGATTCTACCTAAATCATCCCCACAAATTTAAAACAGTATAAAGACTATGATATTTCTTTGAATGCTTTAATTAAATTTCAAAATCAAATTCCTAAAAGTTTTGTAACTGAGAAAAACAGCACAAGATTTCTAAGAAAAAATCCTAAAATGAATATCCTGCAATCGAATAAAAATATTATAAGCAGAAGAAAAAATGTGTGATAAAATAAAACTAAACCTTCAGAGCTCGTTGTAAATCAACTGCTGTTATTTCATTACCAAGTTGTTTTGTACACATAGACAATACACAGTACAGCTGCTCCATTAGATCACTATCAGTTTTCTTTTCTAGAAGTGGAGAAAACTGCCGGAAGCGAGTCCAGGAAATAATTGTTGAGGGATCATCTTTAACTCCATAACTTTTCAGAACGCGCATGAATTCTGCTTCTTCGCGCTTAGTCCACCTGAATTTCCGCAGAATTTACAATAAAGAAATTGGGATGTAACAAAATTTTAGCTGAAAATTTCTAATAATCATATAATACAATCAGTTATAGTAATGCTTAAAAGACGAGTTCGAATAAAAAATTAATTTAAATAATTTACGTTGAAAATGTTAATGAATCATGTCGCTTTCTCTGGAAATGTGTTAAAAGACGCCGAAAACGATTCAGTAAATCCGAGATATTCGGGAAAATCTCAATTTTTTTCGAGATAAAACAAAGCGCTGGATCAATACGCATCGCGTCGATATTTTCTAAACCTGAAATTTTTTTCTTCCGAAAAAGAATTAAAAGCGAAAATAAACGTTTGTGACATTTCATGACAGTTCAAAATTGATTTTACTGCTTAAAAAATGTGTTGACATGTCAATACAAATATCCATATAGGATGCTGAAAAGAACAATTCCTTCGGAGAAGCAGCAGAAAATAAAAGAAACCTTCTAAGTAAACCACTAGATATAAGTTTTTATTTCTTCTTTCAAAAAACCTTCATTGAAACAAGAATAGATAGTAAAATCTAAATTATAGAGTGGTAAATTAGAGCAGCGCACTTACTTTTGAAATTAAGACATCGCCTATAATTCATTTAATAATTCATTCAGCAATTAGAAAGGAACACATCATTAAGATAAAGAAATTATCCAGTTACCATGCTTGTACGCTCCAATCAAGAAACTCTTATCACATTCAGCATCCCAACCAGCTATGAAAACATCATTCATATCAACTGGTAAGTTGATGTCTTTTGCTTTTGTATTGTTCATTATTGCTTCACTTGCACTACCAATTATCTGAAAAATGAATTTGTACACAATATCTAGATATGAAAAAATCAACTCAAAACAAAGCAGATTTCTTTTCAAAACCACATTAAACTCTGTAATAGTGAACACTCAAAACAGTTCAATAGTTCCTAATCCATCAGTTTAGCTGTTTCCCGAAATAACGGGACCTTTCGATTAAATTTACAACGTCAGCTTCAAAACCAGACATTTGTTTACGTCTTTGTCTAGAAAATCAACTGATATGACTTTTAATGGCTGATAAGTAAAAACATCTGAAAATATAAGTCTAACACAGAAATCTGCTTACTTCAGTATTTAATATGTGAAGTTGATGCATCCGGATTAATAATTTATTTGAATGCCGATGAACATGACGTTGGAAAGAAGAATCAACAGCAAAAGCTGGCGGATTGTATTCTGGTAATGCTGCCCAGCCTTCATGGAATACTGATGTCAAACCAGTGCTTTTCATTTTTTCTGTATTCTTGCCAGTAACTAAACCTCCTTTTGGAATTATCAGTCGCCAAACAAATTCACGAATTTTTTCATCTCCACGGTACTCACGGATACAATGTAATAATAGTGTCCTATAAATCAAACTAAATAAAAATTTGAAAAAAAAAAAAATGAATAAAACGTAGTACACAAATCAATTATAAAAAATTCTCAATTGTCTCAATTATAAATAGCGAAAAAATATCAAGAATTTTAACAGCAACTTCTTTTCAACTGCTGAATCGACTATCTATTGAAAGAACACGACATTTGAAAATGTAATAAATTTAAACATGATTTTTTATGGATTACGCAGAAGAGTAACATCAGTGGCAAATCAAATAACATGAAAATTTATATTCAAATGTCTATCGATAATGAAAATTCGAAAAAATTCAAACCAAATTTTACATGAATATGATGAATTAGTGAGTTGTAACATTAAAAATTATGAAACATTTTTTACAGATTCTGATTCTTTCTTTGAAAAACAAAACAAAGCAAAACAAACCTTGAAATATGTTCAATATCAATTTCAGTAAAATTATCTTTCAAATCGGACGCTTTACGCATTACTTTCCAACGACCCCAACCGAACTGGCCCAATACCTTTTCAACCTAAACTCGCGTATATAAATTTTAGAGACGTGATAAGCCGCAAAAATTAAAAACGAAAACCTAACAACTCAAAAATGTCAAAAAAAAAAAAAATTTCTGGTTGAATTATTCAAATAAAACAAAAAGAACAAAAACTAAGAACTGAAAAATCCGAAACTATAAATATGAACTGACCTTGAAATATTCACTTTTATTGAAAGCTAGCTCATCTGGTCTATATTCTTCATCCTCACGACGTTTTTTACGATCACTTCGTTTTCGACCCTTATTGCTATCATCGCTTTCCTCACCTTCTGTGTCATCAGCATCCTCTGACTTGTAAACATTTTCTTCGAACCTAAAATTCAAATAATTAGTTATATTTGCAGTCTTACTTGATTCTATACTTTTCAAAGTTATTTTTGGTTAGAAAAGGATAGAAATTCCTCGCTCCTTCCATTAACATTGAAGAGAAAAAGAAATAAAAACCTTTTTTTCCGATTTCTAGGTTCAAGAACGATCAACTGCTTATCTGCCTGGCTCATCTCTGTGTCAATGTTTGCCTTTTTAGCCCATTTAGACCAGAAATTAGGATCATCAATATCAATATCTTCTCTGTTTGTGGATGAATTAAAAGATGCCTTTGCAAAAGTCGACCCTTTCACACCAGCCTAAACAAAAATTTTAAATAATAGTGAAAACCTTCTTACTGGATTGTCGTATTTTTCGAAAAACATATAAAAGCTAAAAAAGCCGGACTTATCAAATTATTAAGTAATGAAGCATATGTATATGAAAATATTACGGAAATGCGATACAAATGAAAAAACTGATAATAAAATAGTAAAGAAACCCGATTCTTACTTCAAGTGTTATTGTAGTTGTACGGCGGAGAAGAATTGTTTCGATATCTTCTTCATTAAACTTACTTTCTTCCGCATTTTCTTCCATAATTGCGCCGTAAGCTCCTTTTTTCAGCAATTCTTCAATTTCCTTCCGTGATAACTGCTGCTACAAATGATAAAACAAAAGTAAGGACTGCGCAAATAAAAGAGTTATGAGAATTCATCTTGAAGTCTTAAGTTCAATCTATAATTTTCTGAAATAAAAAGTGGTAGCTTACCGAAGTATCCTTCAAAGCAGTAGTAGACTGCAGAACAGCTTTATCTAAGCCTAGTTTCAGTGATGCCTTATCGAACATTTCACGTTCATATGTGTTACAGGTAATCAGACGGTAAACTTTCACCATTTTTGTTTGACCGATTCGATGACAGCGAGCTTGTGCCTATAAAAAGTCGATTTTCTAATTCTATTGATACTTTTCTAAAGAAATTTTTAAAAAATACGCAATAAAAAACTGATTTCTGGGTGTTTCTGGAATTGAAATGAGAGAAGTACAGAAGAATTCAAAAAAAGTCATCCAAACTGATGAATCGATCTTAGTTTACAAGTAAAGGTGACTAACAAAATGTAAAAACAAAATTAAAATCAAAGCAATTTTTTAAACTTGCTTGCAAATCATTCTGCGGATTCCAATCAGAATCAAAAATAATGACAGTATCAGCTGCCGTTAAGTTGATTCCAAGACCACCAGCTCTAGTACAGAGTAAAAAAATGAAGCGATCAGAATCTGTAATTTGTCATGAAAATGAATGTTATTTCTTCAATATAAACAATAAATACCAAGGAATCTTATTCAGTTTTTCCAGTGCATACTGTCATGAATTTAAAGAAGTAAAGGAGTTGAAATTCAAAGAATACCTTTTTTACTGAAACGATCGATAGCACTCTGCCTCAAGTCACCACGAACATTCCCGTCAATCCGTTCAAACATGTAACTACAATAATAAGTTAAACTAGTTATTTTTGATTTAGTTGAAAATATTAGAAATTACCAGATGAAATATCTCAATCATCAAAACACTAAGGATCACTGATACAAATCATGAAATGTAATACAACTAACTTCTGTGCAACAAGGAATTCTTCAATAATGTCCAGAACGCGGACCATTTGGGAAAAAATCAGTACTTTATGACCATCTGTATGCAATTTCGGTAACAGTTTCGCAATAAGAACCAATTTACCAGATGACTGTACCAAGGCATGCTGATAAATATCATCTTCACTCCAGTCTGGGTGTCCTGCTTTCAATTCCGCAAGAATTTGTTCCTCAGCCCCTAAATTCAAAGCAAATTGATAAATAAATTTCAAAGTGGTGTTTCGTAAATTATTGCAAATTTCGGAAGAAAACCTTAACTAAATCTTAGCAAAACATAGTCTGGAATGTATATGAAACTTGAAAGTAATTTTTTTCTAAAAATGAACCATTTATAAGAAATGGATGATTGCAGCATTTCCGCAATTCCATCATTGCATTCATCAGTGAGGGCACAGATGTTCCTTTGCAGAGGTGTGAAAAATTTCTCTCCAGTATCGCCCTGTAGTATTTCTTCTGGGTATTCGACAATTGTATCTATAAAAATATATTATGATTGAAAAATAAACCAAATAGCACGTCAAAGTTCTTAATAAAATAAACTATGGTTTGCCTAATTTTTCAATTCGAATATTTAATAGACACATTAAAAATTACCTCAATAATCGTCTCCTCTTTTGGTTGCAAAGTCTTTTCAACATCCTCCTTGAGACGACGCAGCATCATCGGTTTCAGAATATTCTGTAGTCGTTGCACCTGATCCTCAGTTTGGCACTGACCAAACTGTTCAAGAAAAGCAGATGAACTATGGAACTGTTCTGGTTCCAGAAAATTCAAGAGTGAGTATAGTTCTTCAATATTGTTTTGCAGTGGAGTTCCTGTTAGCAATACACGGTGTTCTGCAGTTAACGAAAGCAGTCCACTTGTAAGCAACTTGCAATTTCGATTTTTTAATCGATGCGCTTCATCAATAATGCATACTTGATAGTTAATCTGCTTGAGAACATCACAATCACTAACAACCATTTCGAATGTGGTAATTAAAGCATCAAACTTGACAACATTACGTTTACCTCCTCCCTTCAGCTCTTCAGGCCGATAATAGAATTCGGTTTGTTGAATAATCTGCCGACTAGATGCGCTTCCATGGTAAACAATGGTATTTATGTCGGTCCATGTTTCGAATTCACGTTGCCAATTATGAATGGTGGACAAAGGGACAACAATTAAAAATGGTCCATGAATTCCATAATCATAAATCCGTTGCAAAAAACATATTGTTTGTACGGTTTTTCCTAAACCCATTTCATCAGCTAGAATGCAGTTTTGTTTGTTATAGTAACAATACAGAAGCCAATTTACACCTTCGAACTGATATTCCCGAAGTCGATTACTATCTTTAAAAGTTATATCTTCAGGAATTTTACACCAATCCGAAGCTGATGGATAAGGTTTTGGTTTCACTTTTAAAGGATCACAAGTATTTCGTCGTTTATACGCTTCAATTTTATCCTCTGGAATAATGTCTACTTCTTCCCATGTGGCCTCTTCATAAGGTAAAGATTTCCACTTAATCAGAACAAAATCCTTTCCGTCCAGCTCATGAGCATCTAGCACTCGTTCAACAACTATAAAATCACTATTGAATTGCTCATCCTCATCTTGATCCGAATTGTGAGCTCGCTTTTGATGAAAGCGTTTTAATTTTGCTGCAGCTCGACGATCTCCAGCTTCCAAATCATACTGAGATTTCCACTGACAATGAATATATGCCTTATTTTTGTATTTAACAAAATAAAAATCCAGCCCATCCTCGTTCCTTTTTACGCACATAATTTTTTCGATTATAAATTCGCTTTGCTCTTCCGGCTTTTTCTCCTTTCGGCTTTGGAGATCCTCACCGATTTCTTCATCCATTTCATCCCATTTTGCTTGCAAATCATAGCTCTTTTTCTCAACATTTGCTGATCGACCAGATCGTCGCTTTTCTATGTACTCAAAAGGTGCATTATCACGTTCCGCTGCTACACGTCGCCTTGTTCGAGGTCGTTTCCGTGTTCTTCGGTTAAAATCAGGGATAAACTCCTCGTCATCTATTTCTACACTGATTTCTGCTTCTTCCTCAATTTTTCGCTTTTTACTTGATCCTCGTTTTGGATGACGCCCTCTTTTTCGTTTCGGTTTTTCCGAAGATGTCGCTTTGTTGGTTTCGTTTATTTCTAGTTTCTCCTCTTCTGCGCCACTTTCCTGAACAGTCGTTGTTGCTTCTGTTGAAATTTCTGTACGTTCCTCATCTTCATCGTCTCCCGTTCGTCTGTCATCATGAACTTCAGTTTTCTTATCTTGTACCTCAGAGCTCTTCCATTTATTCAATTCAGATTTTTTACTCGATTTTGTGTCTAATATAGTTTTCTGCTTCCCAATAATTTTTGACTCGCCTTCGTTTTTTAACTTTTCCTCCGATTTCTCCATTTCATTTGAAAAATCTTCTTTATCTTCTTTAATTTCAACAATTCCAATATCTGAATGCTTCTTTTCACAGTCTAGTTCATTACTGGTCGGATCTTGAACATCAGTTCCCATTTTCAAATCCTCAGATCCTATACTGCTTTTGAATGTGTCTTGCGTGATTCGTTCCAAATTTTTAGTTGCATCCATTTTACATAGTTCCATATCAGACAATTCATCAGATAGCAAACAAGCTGCGCGATTTTCTGATGAACGCATATTGCCAGCTGTCTGCTGCTGTGGATCTATTACAGGTGAAACCTTTGCACATTTTTGTCGCATTTCTTTTGCGTATTGGTTGGTAACCAAATCATTATTTTCATCTATTTTTTTCGTTATATTTTCGGTTACACAAAGATTACTTGACAATGTATCTTGTTCGCCATCTCTGTTAGGAACCAAATCTTCGCAAGCGGAAGCAGCACTGACAATTTCGGTAGACAACTTATCCACAGTTTCTGGTTCGTGTTCCAATTCAGTTCGACTGTCATCCGGTTGATGCTGTTGTGATTCGACTACTTCCTGATATTTCGGCTGATCTTGACACTTCAATGATACTGATGCTGCATTAGGTTCCACAACATGATGGAATAAACTTTGTTGTTGGTGTTGTATGTTATAAGCCGAAGATGTTACAGCATTTCCATTTGACATCATAGGTGCTTGCGGTTCCATAAAAGGGATTGGATTATTTACAACATTTGATGCATGATTTGCAACAGCACTAATGACACTAGGTGCAGACGGATCTTCAACTGGAGTACGTGGACGTGATGGAATCGGTTCTGGCGGAACACAATCTTTTGCAACGACATTTTCTGTTGGTGGGACACTTGTCGCTGAATTAGGAGGGTATTGGTGGTAGACGCTAATCAAAGTATGACCTGGTACATCTGGTTTTATGTTGACCTAAAAAGAAAAAAACTTGAGTCTTTAACAAGCTTCAACTTCGAGAGGAATTTCATCTAAATATTAAAAAAAAAAAAAAACAAAAAAACAAATTCGTTTGTTTGGCAAAAAGCACATTCAAACGTTATAAATGGCAATCATAATAATTTCAAACATACAGTTCTATTTATTTTCCAAAACAATCTATTTCCGCGTGCAGTATGACTCTTAATTTTTTAGTATCATTAACTCCTTTATTCTTTATGTGAAAGGAAATTCTGCACTTTTTGCCAATATGATGCCAATAATACCTGTACTTCTGAGCCTCTCTGCATTACGGAGACAGGCTGTTCGTTTCGTTGTGCAGCGCCATGACATTCGTTCATGTAACATTGCTGTAAATATTGCAGACGAAGTTGCAATTGTTCAATCTGTTGCGCTATTTGCATATTCCTATTTGGAATTTCATACATCGATTGTAATTGTTGTTGAACCTAAAATAGTTCTGAATAGTTTATCATTGCAAACTTTTAAAATTTTGATACTATGTGAAATGATACTATTTTACATTCCATTTTTTCTTGCTAATGATTGTATTAAATTATAAGAGTTTCATTTTAAAGACACAATTTTTTATGGCTAAATGACAACAGCTGATCACCGCAAATAATCAATTATTTTTATAATTAAATCTTATTTTCCTATCATGTGAAAATCCAGGAGATTTTGCTGGAAGGCTAAAGTCACTTATTAGTTACGGCCTCATGTCGAATAGAAAACGTCTAAAACAGTGATATAACCTGTTGTATTTCGATCTGTATACTGGTAGATGGTGGATATTGCAATTGAGAAGAATAGCGTTGTTGTGGATTGGAATTGTGTTGTTGCCAATCATTGGATCCGGAAGGCACTTGCTGATGCGCTGTCATAGCTTGTGAATGTGATGTCTGTTGCATCATATGATTCGGAGATGGATAGAAATTCTGACCTTGTTCCGGATAATACTGCTGTGAATGGCTAAGTTGTGAACCCATAGTTGGTGGATAACGTGGTACTTGCTCATATACTTGATGCGGTTGATAATATATCGAATTTCGGGCGTCCTGTTGTATTTGTTGCTGTTGTGAATAATAGGTCTGCTGAGGCATCATTTGATTCATTGGTGGTCGCTGTTGCACTGGATACATCTGATGTTGCGGTGGATAACTATTCGGAACACGAAATTGTTGTTGTTGAAACCATTGCTGTTGTTGATGATATGGATCGTGAACGTTCGGCGGTAAACTTGGATGACGTATTAGTGGTATATCATTTGATGCATGATGCTTTCTAGCCATCATATGTTGCTGCATTTGAGGTACCGGTCCTGTCGAACGAATATGGGACACCAAAGGATTCTGAGACATTGCCGCCATATTCTGCATTGGTGTCATATTATTCATGTATTGCCTAGGAGGTACCGATGTGGGTGAAATCATTGTTTGTCCTGCTAAAGCTTGCTGCTCAAAATTAGCTGCATTTTTCCGACGTCTTTGAACTTTCGACTTTTGCACAACTGGCTGCGGTATTTGTGGTGGTTGTATCACCTGAAAATACAAAAAAAAAAAAAAAAAAAAAAAAAAAAAAAAAATAAAAAAAAATAAAAAAAAA
>JARVGP010001514.1:0-14394 GCA_029876185.1 Mansonella ozzardi | reverse complement strand
AACAATTTAAGAATTTCTTTTTTAAAAAAAGCATTTTTAATCTAAAAGGTAAATTTTTTCTAAATTAAAAAAAAAAAAAAAAAAAAAGATACAAAATTACTTTCAATTAAATTGATGGTATTTTGAACAGAATCGATCAAAATCTCACGAATAATGCTATGTTATAAAACCTTTTTAAAAACTCATCGCTTTAGCATAGTGAAATAACATCTAACAAAAAATGAGAAACAATATATACACACTAATCAAATAGCATTTAATGGCAACCAATAAGTGTACATTCCATATTATAGTATATAATAAAGACACAACCACAGTAGTCGAAATACTTGCAAATTCATACTGAATGAGATGGCAAACTGACTGCGTAAGATGTATTGCCAATCTTCGTATAAATTTCACTGGCAAGTGTATCATTAGTGAAAACGTGGTAAGCTCGTAAACAGTGTGATGCCTGACCCACGTAAACAAGCCTAAAAGATTAACGATTTAAGGCAACACTAACAGAAAAATCCAGTCGATAAATAACGCTGAAAACCAACAAGTAATGATTTCGAAATTACCTCAATAATTTAGTTCCATTAGCTGAAAAACGAAACTCCCTCTGCGCCTCATCCAAAATTGATTGAACTGTTCCTGTTTTCTCGGGAAATACAGTAGTTTCCTAGAAAGTGGAGAAATAAACATTGCTCTCAAACTCATTGCCATTCTATTTTCGCATAAAAATACGCGGAAAAATTTCTCACAAAGAACAACAATACCGTGATTTGCATTTTTTCATCCATCATCTGCACTCTCATCTTGTAACGTCGTTCGAGATCGCTCACAGAAATGGGCATCTTTGTATAATAAACACGATAGCGTTTTTGTCGCCGAGGATCATGCCTATGTGGACCTGTTAATCCAAGAAGATCTTTCACTGAATAAATCCGTAACTCATTTTCGTTCAAATGATTGTTGGTTGGTTTGTCGTTGTACTGACTTACCTGTAGCTAATTTATTATAGTATTATTGTCATAAACTGCACAACAAATATCATGCTTATTCATAATTTTGTGTAACCGAATAAAAGACGATGCGGAAGATATAACCTTCAGTCTTTTCAACAGAACGAATAAAGAATATTTAAACATAGCCAACTGTCTAAAAGAAAAATGAAAAAAATATTTCTGGAAAATCTGTCACAGGACTTTTTGACTCATAAGGAAATTTTATTGCACCTGATTCCAGCTTACAAGAAACTCCTGATAGATGAAAATGGATATTACCTGCAAATTTCGAAGAAATAAATCACTATTCTTAAAAAAACGCAAGGTCAATCCACTTTTATCAATAATGATACAATAAAATGGATCTCCAAGCTAGATCTAGTTTGGAACATGCTCAGTAATATAAATTACCTTCCACAAGAGAATATGATTTGCCGAACACCCAATACCATTAGCGATCCATTGCATCAGCTGTCCCATGGTCCAAGTCTGTAAAAATATACTGTATACAACGTAAAAAAATGTAGTCAAATTTCAGAATTTTAGAATGACCACAAAGAAAATCAAAATTTCAAATCTAGTACCTGGCTTATTTCACCCAAAATTGGATCGAACTGTTCGCTGAGCGGTGTTCCAAAACTTTCCGGATTTTGCAGTGCCTCAACTTGCATAGCATTATATTTTGTGGTATAATACAAATGAGCGTTGTTTTCTATAGTTGATTTATCAGTTCTTTCGAATACCAACAAAGCACCATCGACCAAGTCCACCAATGCGTGATCTGGTGATGCATGATCTTGTGATATCATATTATCTATGCACAAGGGACGCATTCTTTCCGGTGCAATCTCCTACAAGTTATGAATAAAGACAGCCTATTAAAAAATCATGATCATTACTTCTTTAATGGCACAGATCAAATTTGCGATTCTTTTATAGCAAAGCTTTTCTTCTACAAAATCTTTACCATGTCAAACACAAAAAATCGATATATGTATTTATATCAAATCTATTTCCAGAATGTGACACAGAAACAGCGTATCTAGAATTCAAAAGTCGGTTTTCCTGATGGCATACCTTCCTGCCTTATATGTACACAAACAGGCGGAAAGATACTTTCAAATACTGTACAAGTCATAATTAAAATTTTCCGATTTTAAATGCTTGGTAAATGTGAGTAATTTTATCATTTCTATGTCAAAATAATTCGCAACATAACATAGTAATTTTGTTAGAGACCATACAAATGCTACTATGAGTAAATTTTATACCTCATAAAATTTCAACTCTGTCCCTGGAGGCAGACGCGCTTTTTGAAGAATTTGTGGCAAATAATTTCGAATCATCGATTTGCAATTGATCATTATATGGCCACAAAAAAAAGTCATCTTTTCATCAGCGTCGTAATACTTCAAGAAAAACATCATATCATCTGCAAAAGACACAAATCCTGCTACCACATATCAGATACTTAGTGGAAAAAGTGATGCACAGACCACATTTAAACATTTCAAGAATATATAAGAACTGACTTGATTCATTGTATGGCGGCAAACCATTCAGAGAAGTACCCGAATCATGTGCTGTTTCGAGAAAAACAATGTTGCGATCACTTTCAAGTGCCATATCAACACAATTTGAGTGCGACTGATCACTATCAGGTTTCAGTAACGTCGACGGACGAAGACGATTCAAAGAAATTGTATTATTTCTTTCATCCCGGATTGTGTTTTCATGTACTTGCCATAAGCGAAAGTTGTTTTCGCTAAGATGCTAAAAAATTGGATTAAGAATTACAATGCTAACTACCTATCTATGTAAGAACTCCAATTTTATCTATGTATGTATCTCTCTATCTAATGAATCTATTAATCAATTCACCAATCTATCAATTTAGCAATTAGTCTATCTATCAATCTATTAATCAGTCTATCTAGCTATCAATCTATAAATCAATTTACCAATCTACCAATTTATCGGTATATCTATCAATCTATTTACTAATCTACCTATGAACCCATCAATCAATCAATCTATCTATGAACCTATCCATCCAATCTATCTAATCAGTCTATCTATCGAAGAAATGAACTTACAAACTCCTCTGCAAACAGCGCATACAACTGATCAATGGTCATCTTCTTCTCAACCTTCAGTCGACGAGCTTCGTCCAGTATCTTCGGGTCGAACAGATCAAATCCCGAATAGCTGTACATATGCTCCTCTAATATCACCTAAAAACAACCATTTGTCAGAAAAAACATAAAGTTCACAAAGCAATAAATAAATGGCAATTATAATGATGTTAAGCTTACAATAAGCTCCGTGAAAAGATGGGCTTCGAGTTTCTCTTTCTTCTTTTTGGCATCGACAGATTTTTCCTCTTCAAAACGCAGTCGCAAATGTCGCGGAATATCCTCTTCAGTTACCGGGCACAAAACATCATCTACAAATGTAAGAACCATAACGTAAACAAAATCTTGATCTTGACTGATTACATTAAAGCATTCAAGTTTATTTTGATTACGTCGAAAATCTAACTCCAAGCAACAGAAAGTGAAAACCTCCAAAAACAAGTAGATGAATGTTTAAATGTAAAAATATAAGTAGTAATAATGTTTGGAATAAGGAAATTAACTGCAAATAAGAACTTACTTATGGAACTTTTCTTAATATAAACAAGCATATAGGCATTCGTAAATGATTTGCCTGGGAGATCGGGATCATCGCCACCATAATTTGCCTCTATAGCATCACGAACAGAAGCACGAGAAACAACATCATCATCAAATTTGCACCACTGAAAATGTGAAATGTCTATATTGCTGGAAATCAGATTGAAAATGTAGTTATAACAACTAAAACAAATATCAAGAAAGTGGTAGAGAAACCAAACAACACTGAATGAATCAAAGAAACCTGAAGTGTGCTTAAATTTATAAACAAAACTAAATTATCTTAAGAGCGGACAGAAAAAGTACCTTAGGTAGTCCACCCAAATTTGTATTGATAAAAACTACATAATGACCACCGTGGAAATCACCAGAATGTACTAGGACAGCATGAAGTAAAAAGTCCTGAGGTTCTTTTTTGTCGCCATCCTCTACGAATGCATTCAAATTTAAAAGTGCGGGAAACTCGAACCTGTAGAAGAAAATCAGAATAAAGCTTAAGTTTTGTTCGAAGCTAGAAATGAAAATGAAGCAAGATGGATTACCGATCATTAATTTTCACATTTGCATCCTGTAATGCGTCATACTGAAAACGCATCAACTGCAAATGTAAAATTGGAGGAAATGAAATGAATTTGACGCCTTTAACAGCTGGCTGTAAACCGAATTCCCCAGCATCATATTTATTGTCGCCATCAAGTATTTCAGCGGCTGTATAGTCAGAAAAGGATTCTAGAACTGAAATCAAAACCAAGAAAAACTGATTTTTTTCTGCTTCACCATTTTTTTCATTAATACAATATCCACATGAATTAGCAAAACCTGAAAACTGAAACTTAGAGCTCCAAACACAGACCATATCAAGAACATACCATTTGCTTTGCCTTTGATATTAAGCTGAAGATCATAGAATGATTCAACCCGATTTGATTCAAAACATACATTTTTACAACGCACGTATGACTTCATTTTTCCTTCGAATAAAGAAGGGATGGTATTTTTTACCTGCAATATAGATTTTTGTTGAAGAATTCAGAAATTATTTAAAATAAGACCATGCATGAGTCAAACGATATTTTCAGAACAATTTCAAATGTTTTTTGTCAGAAAAATTTTTAGGCAAGAGCGTAATAGTTTTAGATAATCACACAACAAATAACTATGGATCAAACACTACTGCAATTATTTTATTGGCTAAGTATCGGAAAGATAAAACCAAAAAAAGCTACACTGTTGCTCCTAATGGAATACTAGATGTACTGCGAATTAAAGGACTGGAAAAATACCTTCGTTCCAGACATTTTATTTTCTAAATTGTCTAGAAGTACACGGCACAACTCTTGTACATCGT
The DNA here is from genome assembly GCA_029876185.1 of Mansonella ozzardi. Classification (NCBI taxonomy): domain Eukaryota; kingdom Metazoa; phylum Nematoda; class Chromadorea; order Rhabditida; family Onchocercidae; genus Mansonella; species Mansonella ozzardi. The sequence goes on along the minus strand of JARVGP010001514.1, from coordinate 9,382 downwards.
GCTGATGAAATGATTCGACACTATCCCATCCGAAAGATTTTGTCAGTTTTTTCGTGCCAACAGGTTTATCCGAATTTTGCAATTCATAAAAAACACGCTGCATGGCTAAAGCTACCGAAGTTTCTGGGTCATCATTTTCAGTTGGCATTTGATACACAGCCTGAAAATTGAAGCAATGTAAAATTCTGCAGAAGCCATCGTTTTAAGCAGTGCGATAAAAAACCTTAAAGTATGTAGCCAACCTTCCTTAGTTGGTTGGTGAAGAAGAAAGTCTGCAATATCGAATTCATGTAACATGTTGCACCCTGGTTTTTAAGCCCTATGAAGCCAGCATGTTTCTTGCTATCCCATCTAAACAGAAAATCTTCTACAGATTTAAAACGACATCAGAATTCATAGCTTTATGGACAGAAAAAGCAAAATATTATTATCCATACTGTATGAAAAATTATGCATCAAAACAAAAAGTGTAAATAAAAAATCAAAAAAGGAGGAAAACAAACTGCACGCCGTGGGGAGCATCAGCCATAACTAAAACTTCCAGCTTGATAGTATCGTCTTTAATGTAACCGCTTTCAGGATTCAGAAGTGTCTGCAAATAAAAGAATTTTCTGCTGCTTGCAAATGATCAGATTCCTCACGATTCTATAGACTTCTTGCTCACAATACATTAAAGCACAACTGTTGCGACGTCTGACTCATACAACTGGGACAGCAAAGCTACAAAACCACAATTTGTGAAGAAATAATTTACTTCACATGGGAGAAACTGTGAATATCCCCAATCGTTTTCTTTTTGATAAAAAGTGTGGTTGATTCTTCGCACATGGTTCTCAACTCCGGATTTCTGTGACATGACTGTGAGAATAGCACTTGCCGTACATGACCAAGAAATTGCTTCTGCTTCACCATTACACTGCAGAAAGAAACCAAACGCACGCCCAGCTGATCGCCGTTCACTTTGAAACTGCAACTTGCTCAACATAACAGAAAATTACCCTCCGTTTTCTGCTCCTTCCAAATGTTTGTAAAAGAAGGATAGGAAAAACATTCAATCCAACCGAAAAACGAGAAAATCCAACTCTGTTCTGTTCTCGCGGCATTGCTAAAATCCTCCAGGGTAGACCTCTAACAAATATCGGTTCACTCAATTTCTGATGCGTTTCAGAGGAACCACGAGCAAATTCACTGAAGTGATCAATATCCATGCGCAAAATTCCTTCTGGTTTATATGGATCTGTAATTAACCATGAAAGGACCAAGAAGGAAACATGAATCAGTTGGTTCCAAACATCGCGCTTTATTGCGTGTTTTCCGACATCAATACGCCTTCAGCAAAGTTCCGTGGGATTTATCTGCAAATTGTCAACAAAAAAAAACCTACCGTTGCATCACCTTATCCATGGGGTATGAAAAGCGGATGAAATCAAGAACATGGAAAATTTATGCAAGGGGACAAAATGACCGAGTAAAGAACCTATTGAGAAATTTAAAAAAAAAAAAAAGGACGGGGAAGAAAAAATTAATTAAATGGAAAAAAATCAGTTAAATACTACAGAGGCTAAGTGTGGACTTGAAACGAATATTTCCCCAACACAATAACCAAAACACTCAATTTCACACTGTATTATAAAATTACTCTGGATTTAAGCAACAATTTGAGTATTAAAACATAACAGCTGAACAATAAAATGTCATTGGTTTAAAATGAATGCAAAACTAGAATTTCAAAAAACTTAACGAAATTCATACCATCTTCTTCACAATCTCCCGATAATGGAGAACCATGTCCTAAAATTAATAAAATTCGGACCAATGATAAATGAACAAATAAGTACAGCTGTCAATAAAGATTTAAAAATGATGCATAATTTAGGAGGCATTAAGTAGCGGTAAAAAAACCGCTGAAAGAGGACCATGTCAGTCAATCCCTCATTTGAAATAAAATGGACTGCCCCTTGATATTTTGCACAATAATCTTTCTTCTTTATAAATAACAGGGAGAACAGTTATGATGAACGCCTGTTGTCACTAAGATTTCTCATAACTTTCTCCATCTGCCATCATTACACTTTGGCCTCTCAGCAAGTTTTCCATACACAGTGCGATAAATCGTAATCATACTCACCTTCATTGACATCGGCTGTATCCATTGCATCCTCCTGATTGTTATGCTGTGCTGTTACTTTAACAAAAGTTATTCTCCCGCGAGCATTTTCCTTATTTTCATGCTACAAATATGTCAGCAAATAAAAAAAAAAAAAATCTTGGATTACTATGAAAATAATCAAAAAAGACTCATAAAACAATAAATTATGTTTTTTTTAAATCATTAAATATTTGTAAAAAAAAAAAGAAAAAAAAAACGGTATATGGAAAATAAAATTACATTTTCAACGAATGAATTCAAAACAGAATCAATAAAAACTCACTTCCTCTGGAAGACCGTTGTCAATATCTTCATCTGTATCGCTGTTTTTCATTTCCCGTCCACGTTCTCCGCTCCCAAGATCGTTTGTCATCTGAAGAATGAATGTTTTTTTTTTCTATAATAAAATGATCCAAATCGTTTAACTTTTCAATGTTTGCACGTTAATTGCAGGAAAGAAAAAAATTTTCCAAAAATATACTATTAAAGTTTCCCAAACAATACAAATTTCATCATATCATTTTGCGTATGAATAAAAAAAATTATGAGGAAGAAGAAATTTAAAATTTAGATGATGGCAAACTTTCATCTAAATTCAAAAGATAAAACTACTAAAATTTCAAAGTATGCTTGTAATTTAAATGAAATTCGATCATTTACAACAAATACTTTGAACAACTACAAGTTACTACAAATGTATTCAAACAACGAGGTCGCTTGATGAGTATAGAGATCCAAAAAAAAAAACTCGCATATCACCAATTGTCACACACAGCAAAACATTTTCACCTCGAAAGACACTGCATACACTCAACCCTTCATCTCCCCTGAACATCACCAACAACTTCCTTCAACCCTACAATAACAACGAACCAATACTTCAACCGATTACCACTTAAGCTGCAACAGTCCATATTTAAAGATACTGTAATGGCGAGCTTCGTCTCAATACCCGAATGGAATAGAACAGCTTATGCATTAAATGTGAATTGATCAGGTCAAATATACTGATCCATTTTGTTCGGGTTTATCACTGTTGTTGTTGTGTGATAGAGACAATCATACACGGTAGTGTTGTTTCACACAACAAAACGTTTGTTGGTGAAGTCAGGATGAACTTAGCAAAAATTCTCTCTGTTGCACTTCAAATTATATAGCCACTCCTTCTCCTCTTCCGTTGTAATCTCATCAATAAAAACACTATTGATAAAACAACGTCATTGCGTTATGTTTTTTGAGGCTATCGACACTTATATCATCACATATTCCATTTCATTCGTTCCAATGGACCAAATTTCTGTGGATTATCCGGAATACATTCTGTACCATACCATATCCAAAGCATATTTCTTGACGATTTCGCGATAGATATTCGTGATGCCACACGCTCATACCGAGTTGCAATTTATCGACTAGCCAAAATATTAGAAAAACCCGTTACCCATTGTTGTTACAGAGCTCTATTCAATAGTACGAGCACCCAGAATGTCGTATGGTGCTCCAACATCAAAATAATCATTTATGAATTACCGCATCATCGGGTTCGGATAGATCAAAATTACACGCTCCACAACTGTATATTGTTACTGCACCAAACATTCACATTACATAACATTACTGTGAATTAATCATGTAAGAACGCTTTGTTGTTCTAAGCAAATGGCTGTGTATTCGCTGACAATTACTTTACAACTTACAGGAGTCGAGATTTTCATTACTTTTATTGCTTTCAAATACTCTCTGTCTCACTCATTTCAGGATTCAAAAAAAATAACCGTAGATTTTTTTAGCCTATGCTGAAAATAATTAGCCGAGAAAGTGAAAAGTAGCCAAAAAGTAACATAACAGAAAACTCTAACAACATGATTGTTCAGAATTTTTTTTCTGTGCTATTTTAAGTATTTGCTTCATGAAATTCACTTTTTTTTTACATGGCTTATTCATTTAATGTTGTGCATCTTTTGTTGCCATTTATAAATGCACAACATTAAAATCAGTGACATAAATAACTGCGAATGAAACGCAACAAAATTTCAGTGAATAGGCACAAAATTATCAAAAAAGATAACATGGCAGTGTAAAAACAATGCACAATTCAATTCAATTCAATATGAATGCTATGCTATATTGTACAAAAAGAATACTGACATTATTGAGTATCAAAAGTTCAGCACATAGAATAGCTCTATTCATTTAGGTACAGATTTGTTCATTTGGAAATGTAATATCAAACAACATTGGGCAATAATATATTAAGAAATGCAAGGAGGAAAATAAAAAAAAAAAGAAACAAAAACAAAGTCACTTAATAATAATGTCACAAAAATTTGATTACATTTCTTAAATATCGAAGGTAAGCACCAATTATGAAAACAAAGTACACTAAGTGTATGCATATGTTAAGTTTAAACGAACATGTTGATGAAATATTGCATACATTTTTTAATGATTCATAAACATGATATTTTTTTAAAATTAAATATGATCAATGAAATTAAAATAAGGAACGATACGTAATATTGATACCTTCCTAAGCTAATTGAGATCAGATAAAGTATTGCTATTCAATGCTCAAAGCTTGGATTCCGACCGCGCCCTATGTTCATATATTCAAATTAATAAAAAATCTTTCGAATCGAATTCGTATAAAAAAAGCCAAAAAATAATACATGTTATGCAAATTTGCAACAAGCAAGTAATAAGCGAATCTATGATGCACAGATATTCTAACGTAGCAAAATCAATAATTCAAATAATGTATAATTGTATAAAAACCAGTAAAAAATATGTCACATTATGTTAAACATTTGATTCTGGAGTTATTTTTAACCCAAATTTTGATGTCGACGACTGTTGTTCAGTGAGATTAAAAAAAGGAAATGAATGAAGTGAACAAAGCAACTGTACTCCAGCATCATCATCACGTTCGTGACAACGCAATACAAACACCGTGCCATGCTTAATACCGGCGGATGCTTGGACATTGCATACAATAGACCACTTTGTTTCTCTCACACGCTCCTAAAAATATCAATCATAACACATTAACATAAAGATCACACTTAATAGTATATATACAGTATCCACGTAAAACCATACCAACAGTTCAACAGAAAAATGTTAATATAGAAAAGATCTATCAATAGTTATGAATCAAAATTAAAGGGATATATTTTCTACATGAAAATTTCAGTCTCGAAGATAGGAACTGGCAAAAATGATAAAACTGTGGAAAAAAAAAAAAAAAAAGAAAAAAACTAACTGGAAAAGGAAATTTGGAAGAGAAAAATCTTTGTAAAAATGTAGCAGCTGTAAAACGAAGTGAGAGGCAGCGAGCAAGATGAGCAACAACTTGATCTGCTGTATGACGAGGTTGTTGTCGAGTAAGCTTCAAATACTTATTTAGTGGTCTAGCGATTGCAGAAAACACTGCTTGAGCTGCCCCAAGTGCTTCCATAGGCTCTCCCAAAACCTGTAAAAAGTTGTCATTCTAAAGCTTCCTCAACCAATTTTCATAATTTTGCACCATGAAACATTAAAAGAAATTTTCTTCCCGAAAGTGTACCTTATTTTGATTATTGGCCGTCACACTTTGGACACTTGCAAACGCCTCTTCAGTGGTACTAATCAAGCGATATTTCCGTTTTTGAACTCGCCGCTCCCACTCTATTATTTCATGATAACGCTCATTGTGTCCACCGATTCGTCTTTTCGCTGCAGCCTCCATGATTGCGCGAGCGTTAGCCTCTGTTATTGTACATTCGTTACCCAAACCTTCGATATCATACATCTTAAAGCCTCCAGTTGGTTGTGACACACCTAAACTATTTATTTATAGAAAATGAAGAATCTCATGACATTCAAATTTTATTAGCCATTTTTCATAATTAAGAATCTAGTTGCTTCCAAAATGAAGCAATACAAAGTGAGCAGTAATAATCATAACAGATCACTGCCTGTACGAAAATCTTCGGAAAGAGAATTACTACATTACAATAAGATTGCTAAGATCGAATTGGTAGCTGCATAGAAGAAATTAGATTCCACACAGTGCCCATTCTATTTACTACGCTACATTCTACTGGTCTTTATAACAAAGTAACGGAATCCAAATATAGCTATAAAATGAAGCTTCAAATTATTCAATCAAGGAAAAATGGCTAATATAACATGGAACGAAAACATGATGCTGAATAGCAAAAAAAGAAAAAAGATCTTTCACAATAAAAAGTATCTTAACAATAGTAATAGCAAAGCACAATATGAGAATAACTTACCAGGCCGGAATTGCGCTGAACTTCCGCTGAATGATTTATCCATATAAGGATTATAGGATGGAAAAGTAGAATAATACATCCTGAGGACGTAAACAGCAGCTTCTTGGATACTCATTAAACCAAGGCTAAAAGTTCGACTTTCGCCATCCGGATCTCTTACAACGCTGACAATGAATTCTGGCCTTAGTGCCCGCAGCTCCAAAATGACGACCGAAATGTAGTGCAAATAAAGCATTGCATCGAGTAATGAAAGAGCAAAACCGACAATCACGTTATAACTGTTTTCTTTCTCGAATAATATACGAACAGAATAGAACAACCAGAAAGCAAAAAGAATGAATAAAGCTAAGAATGCCAATGCAGCACGATGAAAAAATAAACGTGGCATATTCGCTGAAGCATGCCGGAAATACATTGCCCAAAGTGCGCCTAATAACAGCAGTGTTTTCACTGCCAAATTCAACATCAGTCCTTGGCAGTCAGCACCACATAATACCTGCAGATTTTAAAATCACAACAAAACATGTTAAACTATATCATATGTTAGCAAATCTATGATAACTAATGCTTGCACTATTGAGCTGGTTGACCAGCAATTTCGGGATTAGATATTTCTTCGACTTATTAGATTTCCTGACATAAAAAAAAATTGTAAAAAAACCTCTGGCCAGTCAAATCCAATTTGATACAAAATAACTGGTAAAGCAACCATAAGAGAGGGAGAAATAATAGCCACAAATGAAATAAGCAAAGCACTGAGAAGCCAAAATATCCGAGAACATCTCCTTGCAACAACACGTCCAACTGGAGCCACAAGTGCTCTTTCGGCAAGACCGCTATATGAGTGTTCACTTGTATTGCCAGTTATAACTGTGGTATTTTCAACCCAATTATCATCATCGACTGTCAGTTTCATGCCCTAAAATGAAACATGATAGCTGGATTTTGGAAAGCATTGGACTATAAGAAATGGAAGCAGCACTTCAAAAAGAAATACCTCACTTGCTGCAGCCGAAAAACTGGGAATAAAGGAGGTACCAGCATTAACTGAACCAGTACATCCACGCGATAAGTTTCGAACCAGCCGTAAGTTACGGTGTGACGAAGAACATCGCCCCGAACTTTCTGACACTGTGGACATGAACGGTTCGTTACCTACAAAAAATAACAGCTATTTTAATAACGAAAAAACGTAGTTGCTTATTATTAACTGAGTATGAAGAACGAATAAGTTCAAAGTTCAAACTGATACTGAAAATAACACTAACTTTATCGACACATCACAATACGTATGTTAAATAATGCATTTGTTGCTTCTGAAAGAATAAAAATGTAATAAGTGCAGAAGGGCCCACAAAAAATAGTTGAAACGATGAAAATATGAGATTGCAAGATTTAGTTCGTAATATTTCTCTTAGATTCATTGTTCCGATCAATTCCAACTACATTTAACCAATAGCCATAGTAAGTAACGCATATCAGTAGAGGTATATGGGATCAATACAATGGAAAAACAAATATGCTATTTTAAATAATTCCATTTCAAAATTTCATGTAAGCACACTTATTGCAGCAATATTTACGTGAGAAGCAAAATATAGAAATAGAAAATGATCACGTTTCTCTATTCAAGCGCTATTCCATTTCATTTTAAAATCATACCACTTCGAGCTCATGTTATGCAAAAAAAAGATGTTAAAAAGAGTATAAAGTCATTTAAAAAGAAAAACTGTAATTAAGTGAACGACCACGATTTACCTAAATCACAATTCAGTGCACAACGATGTTCCAAACGATTAACTCCTCATCAGGGTTTTATGATACTGTGCCCGGTTCATTAGGAAAAAGGCTGTCTCACATTAACTAAATTTTTGAGGAAATTCACCCGCTTATTCGTTGAAATTTAAAACTTAATCACTGAAATGAAACTTAATCATCGAAATGAAAGATACATAGAGTGCACCATTCTGAATGTAACCTCTAATATCTGATACTATTTGCAAAGTATTTGTGTGTAAAAAATGATAGGATTAGGATAAGTGGAAATAGCAATTAGCAATAACGGAGTAGTAATGCGCAGAAAAATATTTGATAAAATAGTTTGTATCATATCTGTTCGATCTGTACGTAATGATGAATGTAATTTAGAATTGTAGTTCAATTTACGTGAAATATCTCTATCTAATATTTGTACAAATTTTAATTCTAACCTTTTGAATGAATAAAATAAATAAACATTGAGGATAGATAACAATGGAATTTCAAATTGCAATTGATAAAAATTATTTCATAATTTATAATTTTTTATTTGTAAAAAGATTAAAATTTTAAATTCAAAATTTACAAATATTATGTGCTTATCTAATCATGATTATCTCTCACACATGGTAATATTGATTGCCTTAAGAGATTGATACAGAAAAGGAGTGTTGTTGCAGTGTATCATCATAAAGGGGCTGTTATATTTAGCTTCTTATATCAAAAGAGTCGTCGTACGACATTGAAGCAGAAAGGATGTGAGATGCGCCGCGAAATCACCTTACCATCGTTGAATGAATGTTTCATGCATTGGATCCAATTATCTTCTTTCCCTCTTTCTCTTTTTCATCTAGGAAATGCAACAATTTATCGCGCAATACTCTATGGGTTGAACCGTAAACCATCATATACTATTGCTGTTGAATGGTTGCAGTGTACTTAGTTATGTTTATTTTCATTACTAACTACCACCACCTGCACTTTTGTTGATTGTAATACTTCATGTGCATTTATACTGAATTCAAAGAGTAATTAGACTTACTAGTGATATGTTGTAATATAGTTACTAAGAATATATGCAAGGAAACGATAAGTATGATAGATCAAAGAGGCAAAGTTTACTGCAATTAGTTAATATTTATTATACGTTGCTATATTTTGCATCTTAATATTTATGATACGTTGCTATATTTTGCAT
>JARVGP010001513.1:0-13270 GCA_029876185.1 Mansonella ozzardi | reverse complement strand
AAATTTTTGGGATTTTTGAAGTTTTTTTAGGGTATAATTTTTGGTATTTTTGAAGTTTTTTTAGGGGAAAATTTTTGGGATTTTTGAAGTTTTTTTAGGGAAAAATTTTTGGGGTTTTTTAGGACAAATTTTTGGGATTTTTGGGGTTTTTTTAGGATAAAATTTTTTGGGATTTTTAGGGTTTTTTTAGGGTAAATTTTTTGGGATTTTCGAGATAAAATTTTTTGGTATTTTTGGGGTTTTTTTAGGGCAAAAATTTTCTTTCCAATTCATGATCACAGAATTTTAAAAAAGCTCTAAGCATTACAAGGTGAAGTAGTGACTATTATGTCTTAGCTAAGCAATTCATTTCGTTTTCTATGAATTTTGAGAGTAAAAAAAAATTTTTGTGAGAGTGCACAAATTTATTAGTACCGAAAGAGGTGTGTGTGTGCTTAAAGCTAAAAGTTTAAAGAGATGCTTTAATTAATTCATCTCTCAGTTAAATTAATCTCGAAAGTGCTTATATCAATAAGCGTGATTTTTGTGCTTTTCCGACTGGGTCAGTCCTCTTTGGATAGACAGACCACATAGACACACAGAAGCTCAACTAGGAACATGAAAAGCCTCAACTTGACTTTTACAAATAAGACACAACAATATTCTTTAAAAGTGAGAAAAACCAACAAAGAACTATGAGCTTCAAGATAGAATGAATTCATTTGTCGATTAAGAGGAGAATGTTTCAATCAAAAACTTAAACAAAGTTCTACTAAAAACGTCTTTATTTTTCTTAAACACTATTACGGTGCCTTTTGGCCAGATGATTCATAGCTTCTAGGCCAGATGATTTATAGCTTCTAAGTCAGATGATTCAATTCATAGAGCAAAGTTTTTGACAGCCTTCTTTTTCTAGCTTAACTTTTGCACAGTGCTTTGTGCAATCCGTTGACATTCCGACAAAAAATTTGTATTTGATCTCTTGATTAGCCTTGATAGTGATGGACACATAGATGAATGTATGAAGGAAAACTACTGACCAGACTGACCAGAAGAATACGGGACAATATCATCCTTACATGGAATAGCAATGAATCGAGCTGATTCTCTGAGTTTCGCCTGAACCTTCTCATGCAATTTGGGATCAAAGGTTTTCAACACTGCAGTTTTTGATTTGTTCAAAAATATGTTAAGCTACCAAAACTTAAATTTGAACTTCTATTTATATAATTCAAACTTAAATTTGTACTGAAATCAAGCATGCAATCAAAAAAATTGTTAGAATTTCAGAAAAGTGAAAGCAAAAGGACAATTCAATGGAATCTAAAATTTTCAATGCTTTATAATATCAAGTATTCAGCATTCTCATAGGAAGCTGAATTAGCAAAGGAAACTTGAATTTTGTTTCTGCGAAATTTTTTTTTTTCAAAAACTTAGTCAAATGTGCAGTGGAAGCAAAGCACAATTTGAACGGATTAGTCAGACATAAAATATGACGATGATTCGTAAATTTATTATCGATTCATTCTACTTTTGCACTTTGTTACTTCTTAGAGCAAGTGATTCCAACTTTTTCTGAGCCACAGACAACTTTCGCTTTCTTATTTGTAGCAAGAACCGCAAACTTCAGAAGTAATAAATTTTTAATTTGGAAATAAACTTTAGTGGGAACTTTTAAAGTGTTAATTAAAAAAAACAACCCTACTTCTGTTTTCATTCACTGCCCGCCTCTTAGCGAATCATTTGTAATCTAGAAACTATCGGTTAGAATCACGTCTTAAAGGGCAATAAGGACGAAACAGTAAAGAAAATCGCTGATATTGATTGATCGATTTTTGTTTGGAATAAAAATTTTGATGTGAAAGGAAAAAGATATTCAAAAAATAAAAAGATATTCAAAAAGTTTAACATCGAAAAAAGTTGGAACTTTCTGCTTATTGTTGTTATCCGAGTTTTCAGCAAAAGAAAATATAAAAAAATCAATTTCCGCATTTTTTTTTTTTTGAAGAAAAAAAACGAAAATTATCGATTTTTAGAATCATAGTCAAAAAAAAAAACGCCGAAATTGATTGTTATTGGTATTAAAAATATTCTTCCAATAATGAAAAAGCGATTGCTATGTGAAATTTCATTGAGGAAAATACCGCATTGGCTTTTAATCTGACTTATAAGAAAAGTGGTTGAAAATTGGGTAATCATCAAGTTTGTTTTTTCATAGCACTTCTTATCAAAATTCATTACATTTGAAAGGCATAGTATTTTATTTTACAACTTTCTTGACCTTTTAGAAATTAAACAGCAGATATTGTGCCTTCAATTTAGATTTTTTTCTCTTTTACCTGAACATCAAAGGGAAAAAGTCTTTGAATTTATTTTGAATACATTTGGAAATTCATGAGAAGAAGTTGAAAGAAGTTAAAAATTATTCAAAACAATGTTTCAATTATAAAATATTGAAATAAACGCAATGCAACAAAGTTCATCATATTTGCGCTCTCTCATGACTTTCAGTATCGGTTGTTTTTGGGTTTGCTTTTTTCATTGGATGAGAAAATTCACGAATTTTTTGTATCTTAATTTAAGGAACCCTTGAAAATCTGTACAAAAGATCTCTGGGAATTTCCGAAATTCAACAAGATTTCTTCATCAATTCATCGTAAACATAGTGCATGAAAAAATTTTCAACTTACGGTGACATCCTCATCTTCACTTGCTCTTCACTACTTCAGTTGTTAGTATTAAAAAGTGTGAGAGTCGTTATGAAAGTATGAGAGATCTGAAAAACATTGAATAGCAAATAATTGCTGAAATTACTGTGACACACAAAGGTAACATGGGAATACTTTAACGTCCAAATGAAGATTTTAGCAAGGATATTTGCAAATACCTTTAATTATTTTTTGAGAATTTAATTCTAATTAAGAAACTTCTTTTGATACAATTCTAATATTCCTATTTTGTTAGAAACTATTTTCATGCAGAATTTTGTAAAATTAGCGGCAAATAGAAAGCGATCAAGCTTCAATTTGCCGAACTGAATTAATAGTTAACAAAGCATTACGATTAGTAACAAGTAGAGGAACTTAGCTAAACTATTAGCTAAGCTATAGTTTAATAGATATAGTTTAATGAATTACTCCAAAGATTGTTGTAAATCTAAAGATAAGTTATCCAGACAATGAGACTTCAACTTTATAATTTATCAGTTTTGCCATTATACGTATAATTGTAAGTTAGTTTATCAAATTTTTTTTACTTCAAAATTTGGATAAAAATTGCTAATTATTAATTCAGTTCAAGCCACAAAGCATGCGTGATGATTTAGCGCTTATATAATCTTTAGTCAAAGTGCCTACCAATATAATAACATTTTTGAAATGAAAATGCCTCAAACTACCTGAGAAAAAATTATTTCTCTGATTCCAATGGCCGGTGGCATAATTTAAAGTCAAGTTTAGTTGCAAGCATTTTAGGCAATAATGATTGCTAACAGTATTTTAAAAAAGAAAGTGCTAATCTTTAACTTAATTTATTTTCTATAAATAACAAAAATTTAGCAGTTCTCAAACATGTTGTTGGAATCTCAACTTAGTGACAATAAAAAACGATTGGAATTTGATAATTCACCGCAGATAGAGTGAAGTTTTAAAACAATCAAGCAGTATTGATTTAAATGCAATGAAGCTAAAACCAGATCAGTAAATAACACCCTTCAGATAGCCATTGAGTACCAGGGGTCCGCCCTTTGAATTCAAATATGCACAACTAACTCAATTGCACTCGAATACTGCAACTAGTTTCAGACAAATGAATCAATAAGTTATGACTTTCCTATCGTTTTTCTCTTCTTATAAATGATCTTAAAATTCCAACATTTGCAAATGCTTTACAAAACTTCCACAATTCGTTTTTATTTATTTCGATCTCGCTAAAGCAGTTGATCTGTTGCTTGATTTGCAGGCTGTTGTCACTTATTGATTTGATAAAAATATCTCAAATTTAGGGAAAAAATTTGAATTTCCATCTCATTTCGTCAAGTAGCTTACAAGACTATTTAATAAATTAAAAAGTTAGCTTCCTCCCTATGCTTTAGCACTTGAACTAAATTTCCACCAATAAAAAGCGAGGAAAAAAAAATTTAAAAAAAGAGAGAATGAATTTCTTGGGATCTGAAAATAAAATTAGAATCAATGTTTATGATGCCCAATACTTGAACCTATGTTTAGATCTCTTTTCATTCGTTTAACAGATTACATTTCTAATTCACATCCATTGACATGAGAACTATTGCAGCAAACAAATACTGATACACGGAGAATTTCTTCGAATTTTGTCACATAAAAAATTGTCGCATATTGTTATTACAAAAGATTTAAATTTAAATGAAAATTTCAATTACTTGATAGGCGTAGGTGTTGTTATGAACAATTATATGAAATAATTATTGTCATAACCAAACTTAATAAATTAAAAAATTAGCTTCCTCCCTACGGTTTAGCACTTAAACTAAATTTCCACCAATAAAAAGCGAGGAGCCATAAGTTAACAATGTTTGCTCTAAACAGCTCACGCATGAATGAATAGAGGAACATATAACAGGTAGAAATATTCCTCCCAATGTGATGCAGAAGTATTGAGAAACAAATAGATGGAATTTTTTATGCATCTGATGGGCCTGCAACAGTTGCACCATCAGTGCTTTTCACAGAAGACACTCTGTGTCCATTGTTGTATCGTTAACTCTCAACTCTTCTTGAAACACATTTATTGTTTTTTTTTTTTGATAATCATTGCAAAATAATTTCACAAAATATTTCAAACAAAGAGTACAATGAATACTCTTACATCTTCATTACATTCGAACCAATAATCAAATATAGTAAATAATGCAGAATTTAATCATTTAATTTAATTTAATTTTGCACTGATAATTATTGTTTCTGAAACAAATACAGTAAATAATGCAGAATTTAATCATTTAATTTAATTTAATTTGGCATTGATAATTATTGTTTCTGAAACAAATGCAGTAAATAATGAAAATTTAATCATTTAATTTATTTTAATTTAATTTTACACTCAGTTCTAATGCTTCAATCCGATTCTGCCATTGTATTGAATTTCTGAAAGCCATTTATCAATTCAATGATGCGTATTGTTCAATCCTTCAATTCTATCATTGTATCCCATACTACAGTCTATTATTGTCCACATACCTGTTTGATGAAGAAGGTAAGCTCTTTGGTTAGCATAACCTATAAACGTACTTCAAAAGTTACCTATAAATGTGCTTCAAAAGTAAAAAAAAAAATACTTCAGAAGTACTTCAGAAGTATGCATACCTTCAGAAGGCTGTAGTGAAAGGTTTAAGGACAATCGTTAAATAAGAAAAATCGCCAAATTTAGTGAAAGTTTTCAATTGAAATAATTGCAACTTTTAAAATTAACTCGCACATATATATTTTCAATTTTGACCCTTTAAAATAAAGAATACGAATGCAGGATGGAAGTAAACAAGAACAAGTGACCTTCACATGAATTATCAGGTCAATGAAGAAGGTACGTCTAGCTTAAATCACGCTATCCTCAACAATTACAGTGCCTTACAATGGAATGATAGGACTATAGATGAAGCATTAAAAAGTTTAGAAAGTCAGTTCAGTTCAGTTCTTATCAGTTCAAACCTAATTTTATCGAGTTAAGAGCTGGCAAATCAGCTAGTAAATCAATGCATCGTCATGATATTAGCACTATAACAAGATTTATCAAACCCATTTTCTGATATCACTACTCATTTTTCAAGTGCACAACTTTTTCGAGGGCCGAGACTTGAATTTCGAGGTATTTAATGGCACCTGAAAGGCCGTTTTCCTGAAAACCATTTAATGTGCCTTTAGGTTGTGTCCTAGATAAGATCATTGGGGAAGTAATTGTTTTTTCTGGTTTTGATCAATTTTAAAATATGCTCATTCGAATAGGCGAAATTTTTACAGTCTATTACAGTGTAAACAGTAATAGCCATCAAAAATTGTCTGTATCATTGATTATTGAATTTCTAAAATTGAAAATATTGCATTTTTGTAGTGATTGATACGTTATACAATTTCACTACGCATAACTTTAATAGATTTTTTTTTAGGATAATTGGAAATTTGAAAGATGGCTTCAACGTTAACAGTTAAGGTACATCCAGTTGTGTATTTAACTATTGTTGATGCATTTGAAAGACGCTCGAATAAGCCAGGTGCCAATGATAAAGCATTGGGTACATTGATGGGATTCTACGAAAAAAATGCTATTCAGGTAATTATTTTAGAGTTGAGATAAGCTGAAATTATGCTTTGGTCCAAAAAAAAAAAGTCAATCTATTCGATCTATTGATATGATCATAAAAGATAGCAATAGTTATCGATAAATAGTGAAAATAGTTTTCGTTCATTTTCTTCTATTGTTACTAATGTTATTACAGATCCCAAACTCAATTGTTTGCGAATAAATTCATTATACGATACTATATAATCATATTAATAACAATAGGTCAGATAGGTTAATTTGTATGAAGATTGCAGAAACTTACTGATTCACTCATTTCTCTATACATCTTTAGGTAACAAATTGTTATGCTATTCCATTCCGAGAACAAAAAGAAGATACACCGGAATTAGATGATGGTTTTAATCAGACAATGTTGCTGATGATGAAGCGAGCAACACCTTCTGAACAACCAGTTGGATGGTATAGCTAATTTAGTTTTGATAATTATTGACAAGTCATAAACTTTCTTCCACCTTAAATTTCAATCATTGCTTTACTATCAACTGGATAAACTAGTCTTGAATATAATTCATTTACAATGTATTAACTAAACGAGAGAGTGAAGTATTTTATTGAAATTGAAGTATCCTGACATAGCATTTTGAAATTTTAAGTGACAGGCACATTAAGGCAAAGTACCAATCTGATGTTTGAGTACGACTGAAAATATATTAATTGAATGCAGTAGTATGCATTGCATTCAAAAAAGTTGGTCGCATTATTTCTAATGAATAAATAGCTTTATTCCTGATTCTCTATGTGAAAAATTGAAAACTTTCAATATAAAAAAATTTGGACCAATCTCATCATTTATAGGAATTCTTTTATTGTAGGTTTTATACCAACGCCGATTTATCCATCCACTGTTTACCATATCATGATTACTATAATCGTTTGATAAGCGAATCATCAGCTAAAAAGGAACCGCCACCAGTGATCTTGCTTACCGTTGATACAACCTTTAATTCATCAGACGAAAATTATCGGATGCCTGTACGAGCATATTTGAGGTTATTACTTTTCCACTTGTTTGTTTTGATGAACAAATTCATCTCTCATTGGATTTGCTAAGGAGATTCAGAAATTTACATTCGTTATTTAAATCTGACTTTACTGTTTGCAGAATTAAGGCCGGAATTCCTGGAAGTCGAGATCCACATTGTGCCATTTTTAATCCATTGAAAGTTGAATTCGATGCTTTTCCTGGTGAAGCTGTCGCACTAAGTTTAGTGCAGGGCGGTACTGCTTATAGTAATAAGCAGCGTGAGATTCTCCTGGAGAGCGGTTTGGAACAGCTTGAGAAGAGTACAGGTGAAATGGTAATCTGGTTGAAGAAGCTTCTAAAATATGTGGATGAGGCAAGCGTTTTGCTATTATCACTTTTTTCATTTACTAAATCAACCTAGGATAGTGTATTTATCAGCAGAGAAAATCTACTTATCTCACAAACAACAGCATGAGAAGTTTATAATTCGCGATGCTTGTAAATATGAGAGAGTATCGGAACACTGAAGAAAAAAACACTGACATAGTCGTTTTCCAGATAATAGATTTCACAATCTTATTAATTACAAGATTTGAACCAGTTTCAAAGTTAAAGGATTCCTTTCTCGATGTAAGATGTGTTTTGACTTTCTACTTTTGATAGTTTGTAATCTGTTTTGCTTTAGGTACTTGAAAAACCGGAATTACCCGTTGATTCATCGTTCGGACGACGCATGATGGATATTGTTAGTACTGCTGCGACTCACATGTCTGATGAAAAATTTGATATATTGATTAAAACAAGTTTAAGAGTGAGCTTTTTTTTGAAATTTATATTTTATCATTTAAGCTCTTCATTGGATTTTACATACGTTATATCGATTATTTCGGCAATTCTTAGTAAGAGCTATCGCTTATTTTTAAAGCGCTGTTTTTATATCATACAAATTTTTTCTCTTTGCAGGATTACATGATGATTTCATATTTGGCAAGCTTAACGAAAACACAACTTTCACTGCAAGAACGATTAGTGGCTCTATGAACAAATGTTTCTAGTCTTTTAAACAGTCCATTTATAGCAATTAATGATAAATTACAAGGGATTAAGAAATATAAAACGGATGATATTTCACTTTGTTAGGCATGTTATTATGTTCCCAAATTCTTCTGAAAAATTCATTTTAATAAAGAATATATTACTATTTGCATATTCTTCACCATTTTAAAAAAAAAATTATGAATGAGAATTCACTGTACATTTTACATTATTTTAGTATGGCCACTTATAGTGAATTCTCATTCATAATTTTTTAAAACGTTTAAAATATGGAATTTAATGTTACTAGTGATCATTTTGAAATTTTTAACAAAGAATATAATACTACTTCACATAAATTGTTTTTTTGATTACCATTTCATGATTGCAGACTTGTTATGAATTATCTTATTCGAGTAAAAATAAACATTTATAACTATCTTTGTGTCTTCAAATGTAGATGTGACATTTTGATATTTTCTGCTCATGTATAAGTTTGTCGTCATGTATAACAAAAATGTTTTACGTTTCTGTATCATTTACCAATCTGATACATTCTTTAAATAACTTTATATTGTAAAATCTTGGGAATCGTATTTTTTGATCATATCCACACTTTTCTAATTAACAATATTAAATTCACTAGTAGTGTAATAGATGAGTTCTGTTGATTTTAGCTGGATGCTATTTTGATTTTTGTCGAATTAGTTTATTCGACAAAAATTGTAGTACACAAAGAGGAATGAAAAAATTGAATATTGTGAGTAAAAGTGTTAAATGAAGGAATTTTCAGTTTATTATGTCATCGGTCTTTTAAAGAGTTGGGTGTTTCGTAAAATTTAACATTTTGGAAAGATCATATCATTACTGACCATGGCCAGTTCAGGAGAGGATGATTTGCAAGGAAATGCGTTCGATTCACTCTTTCCAAGAAGAGATCTTTCTGGTTTGTCTTCTTGTTTGTGATTATTTCAACAAATAAAATTTTGATAACAGTTTAGTAAACAAAGTTGATCAGCGAAACTATATGAGCAGGTATTATAGATAGGAATGATATTGCTAGATTTTTGCTGAAATATAAGTGTTTTTTAATTAACAGAAAAGACATTATTTGGGTAATTAATTTTGCTTAATGTCCACCGTTTATAATTGTGACTTTACTAAATTAAAATATAAGAAATTGAGAACATTTTTTATTACTGAATCATAAGGCAGTACGAAAGACCGTTGTAGAGGTCCAGTATTTGTTCTTCTCCTCTCAGTTTATTTTAATGAAGACAAAAAATGTTGATTAGGCAGTTAGTTTAGTTGGTTAAATTTCTTTTAATGTGACTTTGTACATGTATTTTCTGCGCTCACGAATTCACTGATAATTTTTAAATCATACGTTATTTTTCGGTGGAACTATTTTTTGTCAAATGTCGCAGCCAAGCACTGTATTACAATGTAGAGAGTAAAAATTGACAAATCTTATTATTTTTATAATAAATATGCGTTTAAATTAGCATTAAATATTCTGCCATAATTGTAAATAGTAATTATAGGTAGTAACTAAAAATAAAAGGGAATAAATTTTATGGCAGCTGCGATACAATTCGAGTCATAATTTGTTTCAGGTATACCTTTCAATGGAAATGCGTCAGTATTTGTAAATCCATCAGCTATATTTCATGACCATTTAAGTATTGCTGCATCGTTCGCATTAGTTGATTTGATTGCTTCAATGCTGAGGCTTGATTTCTGCCAGAGCAATGATCAGAACGATATGTGAGTCCTCCCAACTAGATATATTATAATGATATGAAGCAGACCATAATACGGATCCTTCCGGAGCTGAAGTAATGAAGTCAAAGGAAAATTTGAATTTAACACTGTGATATTATATTTCATAAAAAACAATAGGGTAGCAGTCTTCGCTGTGTGAACTGATTGGTAAATTTCTTAATGGTTAAATTCATTTATCCTGTTTTAGTGTAAATTAATCCGAATTACAGTGAATTTTGCACTCATACATTGGAAGAAGTACTCAAATATGCCGCACTGCCAGAGCGAACGAACGCAACCGTGCGACAGCACTTTATGGTTACTTTTATTTCGCGTTATATTTTTGATTTTCAACATTCTTTTGTTCCATTAATTTTTTTTTTCTGAAATATGACTAATATAAATTAGTGAATACAAATATAAATTGCTCAAATCACAAAATTGAAACAAAAATGTTCTCCTTCAACTTAAATTTACTGTCATTGCTAGTAATCCATCACATTAAATCTTATACGCCGTTTTCCTTCGATGATCAAGTATGTGGAGTTAAATGTTTAGCATCAGCTGCACAAATTTTAGGTGTAATCAGTTTTTTAGGGTGAAGGTGCAACAGACGATATAGCAGCGTTTGTGACTCTTATTAGAAAAGATCCGATTGTAGAGCAGAAAGGAACCTTTACTATTCTCTCCTGTCTTTTATCTATTTTCATTGAGCACGGTTCGTTCATTTTTTATTTCTTTCAAGTTTCAGCAACAGACGTTTTTATTTCTTTCAAAATTGAGTGAGAAATAGTAGAGGCAAATTCTTCAAAGATTATAAGATATTAATGTTAGATGTAAAGATTGTAAGATATTAATAAGATATTATTTTTATGAAGATAAAATGTTAAGGAAAAAATTTCATTTCTTACGTTGAAAATCTGCCTTTTTCAACAATCCATATGAAAAAAATTCATAACATGTTTCAGAAACAACAAAAATACTTTATTCATGTAGCATTTCAAATCAATAAATATTGCCTTTTCAGGTACTTACGATTGTCGTTCTCGTGTTTTGTTGCGTCATATTTGCGCCTTCTTGACTGTAGGACAGGACGATTTTGAGGACGTTTGTTTCTTGATTATGCTATTCTAATTTGAATATCTAATTTAAACAACCAGAAAATGAAATATTAGTTCTTTGAATTTTTTAATAATGGTAAAAGAAAAGATCACATGGAAACTTTATTTTAGATAGAGGATGCATTAGTTGATACGATCATTGGGTATCATTACAAAGAAAGTGAGTAAGTTTTATTGAAAGGAATTATTTTATTTTTATGTACTACTTTGAAATTTTTCGATATTTAAAAAAAAATTCCTTATCAGTTTGTTCGCTAATGTAAGTTCTTCCAAAACAGGGGTTTCTATCTTCAAAATTAAGTTTTTCATGTGTTATGAAAGTCATCTTGAAAATTAGTGGTAAATCTCATTGTTGCTTTATTTTATTCTCTTACTCTTCTTTTTCGCTTCTTTGTAGCAGTCTTTTAAGAAAAACCCATTTCATTAACACTGATGTTTTTATGTATTATCATTAGCTTGTCACATACGCACTGCGTCGTAATGATTGAAGGCACTATGAATAGTGATTTTTAAAGTCGGTAATTGTGATGCATGAGCTTTTTTTATGATCGGAAAGTTGTGCATCCTTTAAAAATAATGTTGTTTTTCTATAATGATAACAAATTGTCAAAAGTAATGCTTGAATTGCGATTAAAAAGATATATTAAAATTATAATGTTGCATGGGAAATGTATTGTTTTATTTAAATTCCAGAACACGATATTTTTTTTCTTTTCAGAGAACAAAAAACGGCAAGAGCTAGAACTACGAAACTAAAAAAAATTAAACGGTATGCTATTATTGGAGCAGCGAGTAGTATTGGTGGCGTATTAATAGGTGAAATTTTAAGTCGAATTACAACATTTCGAAGTTTTTATAGCTTTCACTGTTGTATTATAGTTTCCGGATTTCAGGAGTAAGTGGAGGTCTAGCAGCACCATTAATAGCGGTTGGTGCCGGGGCTGTAATTGGTGCTGGAGCAGCAGCAGGTATTGCAACAGCAACGGGCGCTACTATACTTGGGTCGTTATTTGGAATAGCTGGTGCAGGATTAACAGGCAAGTCGCCTGAGGTCAACTGAAAAAGTCTGTAAATTGTAGTTGATTTGTTTTCATATTTAAAAATAATTAGAAGTCATTACGCTACGAATGTTTGCTGATAGCAAAGGATTCTGTCAAAGAATCTCGTTGCTTATGGATTTCCTTTATCTATACAACATAGAAATACCCATTTCATTAGCAGGCATTTTAACTTTCTTATTTCCTTAATGTGCAGCAGTTTTTCATCGGTTCAGGTCAAACTCCTGCTTGTTGTAAAAACGTCATGTTGACCAAAAATCTTGGGTTTTATTCCTATTTCTGTGGAAGTTGAAGATCTTCCATATATTATCTCTATTTTTTCCGGACATTAGATTTTCGAAAACAAAATTTTCACTATTGAGAAGTTAATTCTAAAATTTTTTCGGTAGATTTATATTTTTTTTATGTCTCAGGTTACAAAATGCAGAAGCGAGTAGGTGCAATTGAAGAATTTGTAATTCAGTCAATTTCTGAAGAACGAAGTTTGCATTGTGTTTTGGCAGTTAGTGGATGGATTGAAGATGTAAATTTGTAACTTTTATTTTTAAATTACCGATTACCAACAGCTGAAACGAATTTATGACTTTGTTTTCTGCAGTTAAATTGAAAATAGCAAAAAACGGATGAACGATATTCACTTTGAAATAGTTTTATCAATTTGAATTGATGGAAATTTTTTTGGTTCAAAAAATTATCTTTGATGTTCTTACAAGATTTTCATGATAGAATGGCTTGTTTGTGTCGGAGTTATGTCGCTGTCTGTGAATTTAAAAACTTATTAATCTTTCAATATGAAAGTTACCGTTCGTATAGCAACCGTTTGTCGATCATTATTATTGTAGAAAATTGTTGTAAATCTTGGATTAAGCTAACACTAATTGTTTTCGACGATCACAGTTGTATTTTTTTTTTTTTTTTTTTTTTTTTTTTTTTTTTTTCTGTTTTTTTTATTTTTTTATAATATTTTTTTTTTTTTTGTTTTTGCTTTTTCTTGTTTAGTTTTTTTTTTTTTT
>JARVGP010001512.1:0-14749 GCA_029876185.1 Mansonella ozzardi | reverse complement strand
AAGCCAATTAAAATAATCACATCTGCATCAGCATTATTTTATATATATGCATCCAAATGATTAAAAAAAGTGAAGATGAAAACTAACCATAGGAAGAGGTTCAAGAAGTGGTCCAGCAAAAGCAATAACAGTTAACAGTAATGCATTTGAGAATAAAATGTTTAGCTGAAACGATTTAAAACATGAATAACAGAAGTGAAGAGGTATTTCAAACATTGAAAACTAAAAATGACCTGAGTATTAGCACCAGATTGTTCACATACGGTTGAGCGTGAAAGTGAACCACCGGCAGGAAAGATTGGAAAAAAAGACGATAATGTATGCATTAAGCCAACGGCATATAAATCCTGAAATAATAAGGAACAGAATGGTTAGAAGAAGCGGAATTCAATATCTACTATGTCTGTATTATCTTACTCCTTGTTTTTGATTTTTCAGCAATATTTTCTGAATTATAAAATTTAGTCTTAGTTAGCTCTTTATTATCGAATGATGATATAAGATCATCTACAAACCTAATAGTTCCATCATAAGTTGCATTTCAATCATCAAAATATACCTGAGTAGGATCAATCTTATAGCATCTCTTCCTCGCGAATAATTTAGCCATCGATATAACAAACATATATGAAATAATTGCTATTGCAAAGGCATCATACAAAAGATATGGTATTAGGTCAAAGTTTGGTAGTGATGGTGCCGGAACTCTACAAAAAAAAAAAGAGAAAAAACATCAAATTGTAAACTTTCAAGGAAAAATTCCTTAGTTTAGTTCTAGAAGTGAACCTTTCTATCAAATGAACGTATTTCAGATAGATCATACCAATTAGACTTCTTCGGCAAGAACTGAACATAAAAAGATTTCGCTTTATGAGCTAAATTTGCACAGAATCCCTACCCTCGGGGGATATAATCGACAACTTTTACACCACGATTGTTCTTCAGATCCATAAATATCGAAAATGTCGTTACCAAAATTATCTGAAAGCAGGACAAGAAAAACTTCCAGGACATTGGGACATTATTTTATCGTTAGAGATATATGCGCTGACATCATCATGCCTGTGTCATCAGTTACGTCTTTCCATCAATTCCTGTACTCAAGAATCATGGTAGGTTCTCCACATCAAAAATCTTTTGGACAAATATGAAAGTTTTTAACTTACTAAAATAAACTCAATAGGCAATGGTACAGGTGACCGTTTTTTGAACCACGGATTTACGACGTTACGACCAACAAACAAAAATATAATGGATGATATTGAAATACCCAGAGTCCAATAATTCATCTGTGGTAGAGCCAGAACTAGATCACGCATCGCCTGTAATTAATTATCTTTAATTATCCTTTCTTAAATACATTTCATTGATTAACAAATAAAAACAATATGAAACTAATTAGAATACAAAGAAAATGAGTTACCAGAAAGTCAAAGGAATATTATTGAGCTATAAAAAGGATCAGAATATTATCAAAGTAAATAAGGATTATGCGCTAATGTCTATATTACTTTCTAGCTTCATCAAAACAAAACCACCAATCAAAGTTTGAATGAAAATAAAGATATAAATGAGGATTTTGCAATTCAAAAAAAACGTGAGCATGAGTGATTTGAGACTTACGTAGAATAACATGCCGAAGCCGGAATAGCGCGGCAACTTTACACCGATGATTTTGTTGAGTTGTGCTGTGAAAACATGAAACGCTGATCCGGTAGTAAAACCGGAAATAAGGGCATCCGACAAGTAAGAAGTAAAGAATGCTAGACCCATTATCGCCATTAATAGCTGAAATCCTATTACCATTTTATAAAGCACGCTGTAAACTTTCTCTACAAAACATTGATCTCTAACATTATTCTATACTTCAACTTCTTTCTAAACATTTTATTGTGAATAAATTAGATGAAAAACTTCTTATTTCCCATCTACTTCGCTTTTTAAAATCTTTGTGTGACAAAAAATTCATACAACTTATAAGATTCAAATTATTTAGAGCATTACTAATAAATTAACCGATAATGCTCATTCAAATTAAAATCTTATTAAATCACTCCATTATATATTAACATTTTTCTATTTCAACACAACTAATACAGTCTCACATAGGTGAAGCACTGAAATATGGACAGGAGGCGACAGTTGCAAATACTTCTCGTTGCTATAAACGAAAGGAAAAATGTCCGATAGAAATTAATTTAAGTTTGAAGGAAGATATACAAGTCAAGTGTAGTTAGATAGTTCTCAATGAAATATAACAGAAAAAGAGAAAGTCTCTTCTCAAACGATTCTTAGAAATTTCTCTCCAAAGCATTACAGCAGTCAGCAAATTCGATATTCATTTATTACCTAATCTCCCTGAGAGCTAATTACCGGCTTTATCATTCATTCAGCTCAAATAATTATCAAAAAAAAATTGACATTCATCTCAAATAATCACCTAAAAAAGGTTTATGATTCAATTACTCTATTTAATGGGTTCAGTGATTGGAGAAGACTGGTCATCTTTAAATGATTGAAGCATCTTTGTTTCATTCACTGGTTCCTTACTTGAAATATTCCAACAGCCATAGCAAGCGCAGTCGTAAGCATAATTGGGGACACTTCATAACCAAAATCGATCGGACCTGCTACCGTTTTTACGATTTCCACATTGGTACCATTTACCATTTCAAAGATTGTATCCGGATCGGGTAAAAAACGTAGTCGCACCGCTCCTACCATCAAACTTGCCACAGCAAAAGCACCTGTAAAGCTTTTTCCGTTTAAAAATATACCCGTAAACTGAGTTACGATGCAGCAGGAAGAGTTGGTGCTAGCAAGTTGGCTGAAGGAACCATATATCTAAGTGGAAGATATGCTACAATAATAGCGGATATTTACATTCAACAAATTCATTAGTAAATCTGACGTATTCATGTTTAAAAAGTTATTTTGTAAAATATTGCTTGCATCATATCTTATCTTTTCATTAGAGAATTACACTTTTCTCGACTTAAGAAAATGAAAAAAAAGAAAAAAAAAGGATTTAGCTATTAAAGAATAAATGATGTTGATTGTCTCTCCTGCAGTAAAAGATCTTCTTAAATAATTTACATTCTTTTCCCACCCACCATAAAATGAAACTTCTGCACAGAAAGACACGAAAAAACCTAAAATTGACACTACTGTTGAAACACTGCAGCTCAGATCTTTTATTGTTTTATCTACAACAACATCTATAAACAATTCGCTATTGTTTCCATATCTTTCTATGTAATTATATCCATCTCCGGATATTCCTATAATTAAATTGTAGTAACTGACAAAATCGGAATAATATCACATACCGATTGAAATATGTTTTGATGTTCCAAAGAATGCATAAAAGGTTGAGGTGAAAAACGATGTATACATTCCATAAACTGGTGGAAGACTAGCCAAATTTGCGTATGCCATTCCTGAACATTCCAAGAATTTATTATACATGAATATTTTATGAAAAATTTTTACTAAGCTTATCACAATCTATCAACGAAGCTTATCACAACCTATCATAAAATGAAGGATTAATGAAATAAATAGTTGTTCTCTTCCTGCCAAATGTAGGAATAGTGCACAATTATTTGACCTATTTATTTTTGAATTTCCTACGAAAGAAAGCATAAAAGATTTATTGAGTGAAAGTTAGACTTACCTTGCGGGACTTGCATAACGCCAATAGTTAAACCTCCGATAATATCGCCAATTAGATCTCTTTTCCAGTTGTACCTTGGAAGCCATTGAAGTATTGGTAAGAATGATAACATTGATTTTAGAATATTCTTTCGCAACAGTTTCAACTTCACTTTCTCGACGTTGCATAATTTTTCCTCTTGTGGCTGTTTACGTGAATATTTTAATTCAAAGATTTCCTAAATTATACTATACTAATAATCATAATTAATAATTTCTATGGTTTATTTTAATATTCATATTATTTCATTTTTTGAATAGGAAAATATTCGCTATACAACTAAACTTCCATTTTTTTTTCTTTTTTAAAAATTAATGTGTTCTAATCAAATTCATTTGTGCAATTTAAAATGAAAAAGGGTCGTATATGTATGAATGTCATCTAAACTAAATTCAAAACGGAACAGATTAATGAAATAAAAATTGAATAAAAAATTGATAAAATTTTTAAAAATTGAACAGCGCAATGCAAAAATTTAATTTGGATTCACCACCGAACTTAATGTAAAATGTCATTTCCAGTATTTGAGAAAACAGTGCAGTGATTAATGGTATGCAGTAACTTAACACGAAACTATAAGATGATTGCTATCATTGACCTTTGCTGGAAAACATCGATTGAAATGAAAATGTGAACATATTTATCTGTACCATTAACTATCCTTTCCTGGACGTACAGGTGTGTTAGAGTGTCCAGTTTAGAGTGACCAGTGTGATATTTTGCTTACTTGTTCTCTTCGTATTCTATTTGTCTAAACGATATAAAAAAAAATAGCCGGTTAATGCAGAAACGCAATTCCGGCTCTCAATTATTTCCGGTAAAAAACTTTCCCCGCAATTTCGGCGCTCAATTCTTTTCGGTAAAAAGTTTTCCCTATCAAATAATAGACGCACATAAAACTGAATGTCAGATTGCAGATAGGCTTATTCTTTTAAAATGTATGGCGTAGTTAACAAATTAATTCTTTGATTCGGTCAACGATCATATGGCTAAGGTCCATAGTTTGTACACAATATTATACGATCCTATACAGCTGTTCTTTGCAAAAATCGTCGCTTAAATATCCTACAAACTTGAAAAAGAGTGAAAAATGTATAAATAAAGTTGCTATGTTTTAGTAAGCATACTAACTGAAGAAAATGATAAAGTGTCAGGCAATTCAATGGAATGTGCCATACCAGGCCTCAAAAGGCAATTTGGTAAACCAATTCAATGAAATATGCCATACCAGGCCTCAAAAGGCAATTTGGTAAGCCAATTCAATGGAATGTGCCATACCAGGTCTCAAAAGACAACTTAATAAGGCAATTCAGTGAAAGTGCCGCACTAAGCCTCAAAAAAGTGCATCATAATAAGATAGATGCAGCAGAAGTAGCAGCAGCAATGAATCGATGAAAGTCAAAATGCACTGATTGTTTCAAAGTTTCCAGCGTTCAATCCATCTTGTAATAAATTAATGAATATATTTTAAAATATGACATTTTAGGATTGATCAAAGAAAAGAGGAGATAATAGCATCTGTTGCTAATCATATATCTAAGAGAAATATGTTCCTTGGAGAGAGAGAGAGAGATATGAAATACCTGATTCCAATAAGAATCGAAGAATTCCTGTTCCATACTGATTATGAGATAATTTGATATGCGAATGAGTTTTACTGATAAGAATTCAAAGTAATTTAGTGAACATAACAGAGCTTATTGTCTGTTAAATGATTCACAGCAATTGAATTATTCTCTCTCTTACTGCTTCTCTTTGTTAAATTAAAGAAAGTACAGAGAAAATGAGTGAATAATTAATAAAATGAAATGTCCATAAAGAGTTGATGATGTTTTTTAAAAAAGGAAAAGAATAAATTCTGAACAGTATTTCTTCGCAATTAACTGGTTTTATTGAACAAAGTAAATGTTTAAGTTAGCAATGATTCTTCTATCAAATAAATTCTCACAAACCTGATTCATACTCGATTTTTGATAATTAATGTAATGAGAATCTTCTTTCTCCTCACTATTTGCAAAACAATCTACCTGTAATTGTCATCGTATAAATTATCTTTAATCTTGCAGATATGTTTTCTTATCATTGGTCATTCAGAAGTAACTTTGAAGGATGGATAAACATAGCTTATTCCTCAATGTTGCGAATCTCCAAACAGATTACTGGGAAAATAAAAGCTTAAAATAAATAATGAAAATGAGATTGACGATGATATCCTCATTTAGATTAACACATTTCACAAATGGACTCTCTGTGTTACTCTTTCTTGGACATAATCGCATAATTTGTACTCTTGCAGATGGAATAAATGAGGCTCGGAAAAATTAGTAATAGCAGAAAGATTGCATCGTATGTTTGACAAGTAATGTGTAGCCTAATGCAATTCAAATGTCATCTAGAAAATTGAGGAATCTCAAAATTCTGAAAAAATGGCTGATGGTCCAACTGAAAGTGTTTTCGATTACAGCATTGGAGTAAAGGTCGGCACGTTTTTCCTTCTTTGGCGCTTTCACTTCTTTGAAATTGCTTTTTTCACAGGCGCCAGTGAAATTTAATGAACGAGTTTTAAATGACATTTCGCACGATTGTGTATGACATTTTGTTAAAAAGCAGTAAGTGAAACCTTCCAATTTGAATTAATGGGTCGTTGCATGATTTCCTCAACAAATTTTGCATAATTTAGACAATTTAGTTAATCTCTCTAATTCCTTCAGATGATGATTTTAACAAGAGTGAATCATATGAACTGTAAAGTAAGGCATGCACTTATTTCTGTTTTTAGTTCAAAAAGAAAAAATCATTTTATCAAATGCAACATTACTAGATTGTATTCTGTTTTGTACCACAGTTACTTTAATATCGTCTTTTAGCGCTTTCTTTGTTTAAGCAAAAATGTACCATCAAATGGTCCATAAATCAAGAAATTTAAGTGAGAATCTTAGCATGCTTCATTGATTATATTGAAAAGACTATCATTTTGATAAGTTCACAATAAAGCTTTACTCCAATAGAAATTTCATTGCTTAAGGGATCACTAAATCCCGACAGTTGTGACACATACAAGCATTGGAGACAATAAAAAAATGAATAAAGATGCAGTTGTTATAACGCTATCATCCCGTTACCGCGGTACAGTGACTGAAGAGATGGACAACGCTAATATCCTGCACCTTCTACATTCTCTATGTCTCGATTAACGGAAGATTATTATTAATCAGAGATAATGAGTGACATTGATGCAATCATTCAATTGTACATATTTCAACAACTCTAACTAACTTCAGTAGTAAACTAGCAAGCTAATAACTGATAACACTATTTTGCATTACAATGTGCACTATTCAAACAAGTGAAAAGGTGAAACAGATGAATAGATGAAACAGATGAACGGGTGAACTCAGATAAACCACTGGACCTGTTCTCAAACAGGCGAATCACTGAATATTTGAACAATTCGTTCTGACTGAAGCTATAAATTAGGATGCATTAATATAAACATATTCTTTCACGTAATCTTTCTTTCATCTGATTCTATCATCTCTTTTATCTATAATCACTTCTGCTTAATTAATTCTTTCTGAAATGCGTTTATTTTATGTCATACATAGTAAATATCGAGAATTCTTGGTTGATGATTTCCTACTCCATTTATAATTCAAATGTATGTTCAATTTCTCCTTGTTTCAAAATCCGATACAGGTGATCAAGTCAGAAGAAATAGTCGACACATAGTCCTGCTATCTCTTTGCTTGACTGCATCAATTTCTAATAGCCATTATCTTTGAGTAACAATAATTTTTTGCGGAAATTTGGCATGCTTGCAAATTAGACAGGTAAGAAGTTTAAAATGAGTGATAAAAAGTGAATACAATAAGTCACATAGAATAAGAAAGAAACTGCATAGGTGATATATTTCCAAATATCAATTTAATATGAAATGATGAAAGACAAAAATAAGCAGAAATGGAAGAGGATAGCGAAGAGTGACTGGTGATCTTTACAATAGGAATACTCGGGGAGCAGAGAACATTGAGGTGTAAATATGAGAAACGTTAATTCTTGTTGAATTGTTAGCATTGTTGATATTCAATCTTTGCGTTGCAATACAACGCGATTCTGAGCAAAAAAAATTACAAATCACTTTTGGCTTCCTCTGTCTTATGTTTTTATAATGATATGTTTATATGATGATACTGCAGCAGACATTCCTTTATGTTGTAACTGCAACTCAATTCTTGCGCTCGCAGTACCTTTCTGGGTATCGGAAGCTGTAAGTGTTTTGGAATTGAAGAACAGGATTGGAAAGAAAAATAGAAAGTTGTTGTCGTAAAACTGGCAGGCTCATATTTTTTAGAATGCAACCTTTCCATCATTTTTTATCACATGCAGGTATAATAATAACAGATGTTCACGTGATTGTGTTGTCGCACATATTTGCAACTCGAATTTTTTTTTTCAACAGTAAATTTTTTGCTCAATAATCAACTTGTACGCTGCAAATGTAAGAAAAAATTTTTAAGACATATTTATCGCAATGCAATTAAATGAAATACAAAATAAAATATGAAATTAAATACTTACGCTTATCCTAATGAAATCGTGAAAAATCCCCATGAAAGGATTGGGTGGAAAAGCAGCAGTAATGAGAATGGATAAGGAGAATTCCGCAAATATCAGCAAGGATTATTGGAATGAATCCATTGATGATTCGAACTTTTCCGCTTCGTTTTTACTGCAGAAGAATAGTAATGATAAGGACAGAGAAATGTCATAACCCTCTGAGAAATGTATATTGGAGAAGCCCTAATGACCTTTTACGAAAGATGGCCGCTCAGATTGTCCGGTTGTTCTTTACACTACTTATATCAGTGACAGAGGAAAATGCGAATAAAAATTTCGTATGAATTAAAATTTTATTCGAATAAAAATCTATCCAAGTTCAAGATATATACAGAGTTAGTAATTTTCTAAATTTATTTGGAATCGTGCAGATAACGGATTTTTGACTTGAAGCCTTCATTATTGATTATGAAACTGGCTGCATTTGTATGAAGCCACCGAACTGGTGGTACTTTCAGACGATTATCGATCAGTTCTGGTAAATTTTGATTTTTTCCTTTGTTCGAGGGATGCTTAACAGGCACATCCTTTCGTACCTGCAGGCAAATAAAGAAAAAAGTTACAAAAAATTATGCTTTCAACATGCAACATATAAATGACAGTATAGATTCAGAAATACAGAAGTATGAATTTGATCGGAGTATGTCATCAGAGTATACTGGTGAAAGTCTAATCAGTTTGTTTTGGGATGGAATGTTTTGATGGATACGCAAGATTGTGTATGAACCTGCAGTTTTCATATGGCTGTAATATTTGATTAATGATGGTGCAGTCCTGATGATTCCAGAAAAAATAAGGAAAAGAATTAAGCAATCATAACTAAAAAAATTACCTCAGCGTAATATTGTACCCTTCCTGGATTGTTGTCATATCGATCGCAAGCATGCTTCACGAGGCCATTATAAGCGACCTGACCAATTTTTAACAGAATCAAATGTTTTGTTTCATTCTGATAATAACAACCTAAAATTGACACTGTATAAACACATTCTTAAAATATCATCATCGGATTATATGACGAATAACAGCTTTACCTGTGATCCACCGACCAGTTTCTAAGCAAAGCCACTGAAAATAATTCTCTCGGAACAATTCGCCTACATGATACTGTGTACCATTCACTACACATCGAGGTTCTGAAATGAAACACAAATCACTTGATTACTAAGAATGAAGAAATCAGGAAATAATGCTTTGCGAAAAATTTTTCCAGAGAGAATCATTAATTTTCCAAATATTCTTGCAAAGTGCATTCCTCACCTTCCTCATATTTAAGTCTGGACGTACTGTAGCTACAACTAAACCAGAAACCGTCAACAGTTTTATTGTCACCAGCCTGAATTAACAGCTTATCTGATCGATCGCTACCTTGACAACCCAGAAATTTCGCTTCATTACTGCAAACTATCATTTGCACTTCATAAGCAAATTAAATCCATTGAAAAGAGCTGCAAAAATTACTCGTTCTATATCCATCTCTAAATGTGTAGGACAGTAAAAAAGTTTGTATACCCGTCCATTCCATTACAGCTATAGACCCAAGTGTCATCGTCAAGCCATTTCTCGCCATTTCTCCTGCATCCACCATTCCAGTCACGACAATCGCAATCCCCTGTGATATTGTGATCAGCGTAAAACGTATTAAATATCATAACTTCCCTAACTCTTCTTTTAATTTTTCATAGATTGACCTGTTTTTTCAACAGCTTTCTGTCCCTCAAAATTTGCAAGCAAGAATTACTTGGCAACAGCTCAGTCCCCGTTGAATCGATCTTCTGAATGTAGAAGAATATCAGTAGGAGTGACCACATGTATTTCTTCTAAAGTTCCATTCCAATACACAATTTAGAATCCAATGAACTTGAAACGTAGAGCGATTAAAATATGCTTCCAAAACAAAACGGTGAGACATTATACATCAAGAAAATACCTAATAGAGAGAAATAATTCCGTATACGATATGAGATATACTTAGCCAAATGTTTCGTTTTCAAAATAACGATAAGAAAGGATGAAGAACATTTCAGGGGAAAAATTGAAGAAACAATATTATTGGGTGCATGAAAAGGGAGCGGCAAGTAAAGAATTTCAAATTTCACTCTCCACTAGGGAATTCATTGGCATACATTGAACCCGTTCTGACCCTTCTTTATCCATTGAATCGTTCACTACTACTTCATTCGTTGTTTATCTGCGATTGAATATCATGATCCTTTAACAAACTATCGACATTTATCTTCTGCCATTTACTTTTTTACAATTTTCACTCTTCTCTCATAACATTTCTTCTATTTTTGAAATCTCCAAGAAAGTCAACAAACTTGTTGAAAGATTTTACAGATTTGTCGAAAAATCATTCTCCAACTGATAGTTAAGCTGTCAATGTCTTTATATACTTTTTTTTTTTTTTACATTCACTTCATTTTTAAATGAGAACAATATGAAAGTATGGTAAAAATATCAAAAACAACATTTTTTCCACATTGCAAAATAACGCAATCTCCGTGTGAATCTGAATAATGAGCATATTCGAATTGCAGCGTTGAGATGAAAATTTGTAGCAGCATCACTTAGATATATATGAATCGGTGACATCAAATGTTTTCAGTTACTTAACTCATTCCGTAAATTTTCGTATTTGTAAACTTCGTTTAGTTTTTGATGTTATTTTGCTCTGTAAAGACGTAGAAACATTGAGATATTTCTACAGTTGAACAGAATTTCAAACTAAAATTGGAAAAAAAGAACTCAGTGAATGAATTCAATTTGAAAATTTGAAAGAAGGAAAAACTTTCGAAATTAAGTGACAGACAAATAAATGAGTGTAAGTGATGAATTTGACTGATGAATTTTTTTTTTTTGACAGACGAATACATGATGAGTGTTGGTAATAAATTTCACCTTTAAATTTCAATGAAAAATTTATATTAAACAGGAAACAGTCATTTGCTATATAGTTTTTGGAAAATATTTTATTTATCAGTAATACAGTCTCCTAGCATAAATACAACAAGGACAAGACATTTTCAAACAGGTCAATCAGCTGAGAGACTAACTATAAATTAGAAAGAAAAAAGTTCTTATCAAAGAATCTGCGAATACTTCCCTTTGCTGCAAGAGAAGCAATAATTTGGTCCTAAGAAAACACAGAGAAGTTTCAAATGAATTAAACACAACCAGGCCATCCAGGTTACAAAGAAGACAGCCTCAAGATGAAAAAGTGGAATATTCTAATAAGTAATAAGTAAGACAGTCCTCTTAATTAATTTAAATAATAAACGTCTGTCTGTTGCTTACATACATATACATTCCGATAGATTTAAAAGATGATTCAGTGAAGCAAAACAGTATCTCTATCATGCAGTTACCGAACGGCTGATGATATCGTCTAGATACTGAAAGGAACAGTATAACTAACACGCTATTACGGTAAGGTAGTAAAAAGGCTGTAAATATGTGTTCATCTGTACCACTTAACTTTATTAATTAATTTCTTGCTTCTTATCAGAAAACGATTCTTTGTATACAATTTCAATAATCGCAGAAACTCTTTTCATGAATGCTTGATCAAAAAAAAAAAAATTAGGCTTTAGGAAGCATAAAAATGATAACGATTGACATAGAAGTCAATGATATGATGCACATCATTCACTTTGAAATGAAATGCATTCGTAGAATATGGCCATTCTTGTCCATCAATTATAATACCCATTTATAATGATAATATTTTCCTATCACTAATTTTTCTTTCAGCCATTGATGATCTGGCTAGATTGTAGATTAGATTTAACCGTTTACTTTTGCTTTTTTCAGAAATATAATTTACAGTTTTTTTTGTTGGTTTACGAATGTTACATAATGGAAAGAGTGATAGCAATAGGCACAGTTCTCGGAGCCAATGAAAATCTATATTTCACTGTAAAAATTAATATTCAAAAGACAGTCCTAGAGCAACATATGTAACAAACATATAAAGATATTTGAAAATCTAAATATAAATAAGTCATCAAAACACACAAGCTATTTAAACATCTATCATCAAATAAATACTTAAATCTACCTTATTCTTATATTATATGGAAATAATTCAAGAACTATTTACCTATCTATTTGTATACACAGTTAATGAGTAGTAGTACAAAAATAAAGAATTCAAATGTTCATAAAATGTTAACCAATAGATGGCAATATATATCATGACATAATTGTAACTTTCGACAAAATTCTCTATAACCAACTGTTCGTTCAGCTTTTTTCTTATACTCACCACTTGAATAACCATGAAAAACAAAAATAAGCTACGAATCGCAGAAATGTTCATTCAGAAAGTATTTCTGGAATGACAAATAGACATATAAATAACTGATAACTTCCTACTGATATTTAACTTGTACTACACTAATTATAATTGTAAGAAGAAGGATCAAAGAAAGATTTCGTAT
Organism: Mansonella ozzardi; assembly: GCA_029876185.1. Classification (NCBI taxonomy): domain Eukaryota; kingdom Metazoa; phylum Nematoda; class Chromadorea; order Rhabditida; family Onchocercidae; genus Mansonella; species Mansonella ozzardi. The sequence continues at coordinate 1,975 of JARVGP010001512.1, read as the reverse complement.
CGTTATCTGTTGTGCACCGTTGCAAGGTTTATCCTGCAATATATTAACATTAACTTTATCCTGGAATATATTAACTAAGAGATGTTAATTCATTGATTAACTTTACAATATATCAACAATTAACAACGCATTTAATTGAATCATAAATACAAATAATGCATCCAATAAAAACTTATTCGTAATCAATCAATGAATTAACATCTCAATTACGTAGACTTATCTCTTTTGTGAACATATAACACATAGAGAAACTACAAAATTGATAAGCGCATATTGTTATTTGCATGTTTCATACTTAAAAAAACTGATTTTTTTTTATCAAATTGTAAATTTAATCGGATTGAAACTTACTCCATCTGCATTTTCGCATTGATAGTACAATATTTTGATAGCTTTGTTGCCCTGCTTGCGCATTCCATCTATTTGCTTGTCACCCGTATATGCGCACTCCCTGATTATTTGTACCGGAAGCTCCTCGACATTCTGCAATCCTCATATTAATCTTACTGCAAAATTAACTCGGAAAACTACCAAAAACAATCTTTCGATCATAATGTGTCAAATTATTTTACTAAATTCTGAAATGCCTAATAAAGAAAATAGAAATTTCGTTATATATGCACATCATTTCATGCTTTAAACATTTCATGAACTGAAAGTTGCAACTTATGTAATCAATAACATAACAATAAGAAAGTTTGATAAGAATGGCATACTTGAACAATTTTACGGCATCCGATTGGTTTACGACCGGCATAGGTACCTTCCTTGAGTAAAGGACATGACTTGATATATAAATCTTTGAGATCACTCGAATCACAGTTAGAATCATTTGCCATATTACACTGATAACATCGTATTTGTCGATCCCTGAGAAATAATCAGATAATGAAGTAAAATGGAGAAGAAGTGATCAATTTGGCAAGACAATTAATTATATCTTTTAAATAGGCAACTAAGAGCATTAGGGAACAAAATTCAATAGGCCAGTAAATATCTCTTATAAACTATGCAATTATATCTTAGTTATAGGTGATAAAGAGAAGCAAAAAGAAAGAAAAAAGATCGCTTTATCAGCAATAAAATTATTTATCTCAATAAATTGATTAGTCAATTTTTTATAAATGATAATAAAATAAACAAATAACTTACGCGATAACTATACTAATAGCAAATATCAGCAATAGCAGATTCGTTATCAATACTTTCATTTCTGAAAATAGATACAATTAAGAAAATTTTGATCTACTTGAAAAATTATATAAAGTAATAGCGCGCTTTCTATTCATCTTTATTACAATTGAAACGTTTATCAATTCAAAAAAAATTTTTGGATCAATTCATTCTAAATGTAATATATATAATTTTATGATTTTACATTACTGGGCATTACTAAACTGTAATTAATAGATCATTGAATAGTTTGGACAGAACAAAAGCATTTTGTCATATTTTAGATATCCATTCCAAATATTGACTCATTTATAAAGATGCTGAAAAAAATTAGGTCAATAAATGATTCAATAGTTGCATTGGAGTTAAGGAAAGAATGAAATATATCAAGAAAAAAAAAAAAAAAATAAAGTGAGACGAAATATATCACAGACACAGAAGGATGATCTATATTATCTGAAATAGGCTAATCAAAATTGATCTAATCTTCTGTCCTGAACTGAAACTTAGGATTTAGTAGGTATATAGCGGAACACTTATATGTATCCTCACAGAGGTCAGCAGTTGGAGAGGGAGGAGAAAAGAGAAGAAGAAGGGTCACTCACGCAAACAAGCGTCTACGACTGCATCAATTTAAACAACAGCAACACAGCATGTAGGAAATATATATACATACATACATACATACACACATACACACATACACACATATTTTATACATACATACACCACATACATATATTATATACACATACATACATACATACATACATACATACATACATACATACATACATACATA
>JARVGP010001511.1:0-14997 GCA_029876185.1 Mansonella ozzardi | reverse complement strand
TTTTTTAATTTTTTAAAATTTAAAAAATTTAAAAAAATTAATTTATAAAAAATTAACAAAAAAAAAAATTTTTTTTTAAAAAAAAAAAAAAAAAAAAAAAAACTAGCTACTCAAAGAATTGATGAACACAGAAAATAAACTGAAAGTAATTGAAAATAAACCAAATAATTTGAAAAAAAAAAGAGTGCTAAGTGTATTAATTGAAACTGAGTTCTAGAAAAGCCGAAGGCTATCTTTAAATTTTACATCCGGAAAAAGTTTTTTTCCTCAATACAATTTTTCTTAATTGAAGAGAATAGAAATATGATGATTACATTCTATAATTCAAGTACTTCAATTTTTTCTCGATCACGCAACTTTTCTTTTAATTTATTCCTCATCAAATTTCCTCCCTATTTCCTAATAAAATTATTTCATCAATTCATCAAAGTTCAATCAATTCTTCGTCTTCTTCTTCCTTCCAATTTCAACTTTTCGTATTCAAAAAAAAAAAAAAAAAGAAAAATCGATAGTTTGAAATTATTGTATAAATAACAGGACAATATGAAATCGTAACTTGATATCAATACAAAGGCCCTAACGATAGGCTATTATTCCTTCTGCTATGTGTGTTCATTTCACAAATAGGCGTGGTTAATTATCAATCAAAGCCTAAGGCATATGACATACAATGGTGACTTGTCTACTTACGAAAACAGTTGGTTTTGTCATTTGAGGATTTTATAATCCGTTTCATAAGTGATTCTCGGGATTTATCAACTTTGTTTTTTTCATTTACATATTTTGCTCAAATAGCTCCTGTATCCTGTATTATTGCTACTGTCGTAAGCTTTAATTCACAAGATATTATCGATTTTTATAACTGATTGTATTTGATGAAAAAATTGTTTCATGAAATATTTTCAGGACGATCTTTTTTTTTTTTTTTCAATGATATTATTCAGTGTTATTGTTCCAGTCAATTATCTTTCTTAATTAATCATTCACGAAATAAATAAATTCATTGCCCGTCAATCTTACGAATTCTGCTTGCTCGAAATTTTAATTTTTTTCGAATTTTTTTAATTGTTAAAGAAAAAAAAGAAGAATTGTAAATTCTGATATATTCATTGATGGAATTTTATATAATTATGTTTGCTGCCTGGTCAATGGTTATTGAAAATATTGTAATAACTACCGATGATAGCGATTATGAATATTTGGATAATGATTTGGATGAGAATCAGAAGCCGCCTGATATCTTCTGGGGTGATATTTTGTATGAGGAGGAGCGAAAGGAAAAAAATGATTCATCTGTTGAAAAGAACAACAAAATGCAACAGCGTAACTGTAGCACTGAAACTGTGATAATTGAAAAGCTGCTCAATGGTACTGATTATAACAAATATCGTCTTCCTAGTAAGTTATAATTTGTTTTTTTTTTTCTTTTCTAAATTTAAAATGTTTTTTTTCTTCACTTTTTAAAATAAATTTAAAAGTGAAAAAATTTTTTGAACTAATAAAAAGTTTGTTTCAATTAATTAAAATTAAAAATTTTTTAAATGACTTAGTGAAAATATGAAAAGCATTGAAGTAAATAAAATGACTAAAAAAAGGATTGCAATAGGAAAAAAAAAGTATTTTGCTAAATTGTCTTTTAAAGTCATTTTTAATGTCTAAATTATAATAATTAGAATAATTAATTTTTAATTTTCCATTTGATGAGAAATTAAAAATTCAAACAACAAATAATATTACTTTATTTGATGTAAATTAAATTCTTCAGCAAAATTTTTCAAATATTTCAATTCATTTTTTCAAGTAAATTTTGAAAGATTTTCAATTTATTTATTTTAAAAGCCATTGCAATCACTTCATGTAATTAAGCAAATTACAAGTTTTATTTGATGCTCAATATGAATGATCTGTTCTCGATGATTGTAAAAATCATCTGAAACAGGGAGGGAGAATGAAAGAGAGAGAATTATTACGATTCTATTGGTAGGAATTGAAAAGCTATCAGCAAGCATTAAACAAATGAATCTTTTCTATTAATTAAACTAAGTTGATAGTCCTTGGAATAGTAATTTCAATTCAAGAGGATTAAAAATCATTTAACAATGAGTCATCTTAAAATATATTTTCGATGTTATATCAAAAATCTTCTACGCATATTTTTCTCCTAAAATATATAACATTAAATAAATTTAGATTTAAAATTTATAGTTTGACAATTTTAAATTATAGAAAGGTCGCAAAACAAAATAAAAGTTTGAAACGGCCAACAGAGAGAATAATTTTAGTGTTATTCATCAACTTAAGCAAAATTAATTGATGATGGAAAGTAGTTGAAAAAAAAAACCTCAAGGGATCAATTTGGACATGAAGCAAACATGGATAAGTTTGTTTTTTGCTTGAATTAAAAGATAAAATGTACGAATGAAAAACTTTCCATTGCCATTTAGGGAAAAAAATTAAATGTCAGTGAAAAATGTCAAACGAAATAAATTCATTTGAATTGCTTCAAAAGAAAAAAAAATTAATGAAAAAGAAATAGAAGAAACTGCAGAACAGGAATATGCATATTTATATTTTCTGGATAGTAATATTATATATCTACGGGGTGAGATTTAGAATGTTTAATTTAATTTCATTTTGTTTTAGAAAAAAAATTAAAATTGAAAGAGGTAAAAAGGGAAATTATAACCATCATATTAAACTGTGACAACAAAACGCTAGTGTTAAGTGTATGAAATTCAATTAAATGACAAGTTAATAAAATTTTTATCGATTGGAAATTAATTTCCAACTATATACTAATAAAACCCTGTCCTTTAACCAGACATGCAATGCTATCAGAAACAAAACAAACGAAAAAAAACCTTGAACTAATTTTTTAGTTTTTAAATACTAAAGACTGGAATTTAGCTTGGTAGTTCAATACCATCTAAAAACTTAACGATTAATGAAATTAAAATTTCATTTAATATACGAATTATTTTCTGTAGTAGTTTAAATCTTTAGCTGTAAAATGATATTTTTGGGACAAATCATAACATCTTTGTCCACAATTTTGCAATATAGATTGTTCAATCAATATCAAAATTTGATTCTTACTGAATAACTGAATATAAAATACTCAGATATCGGAAAGTTCCTCTGCTGAACTTTAAATGATCTTATAGTAGGGACATTGACTTACTGATTCCATTAAAAAATGTTGAGTTTGTCAAACCCATCTTTGTTTTTTTTCTCTCTTTTGATCTGCTAATTTAATCTCTTTAAAACTTCTAAGAAGGCACTTATATATAAATATTTTTCCTTCTAAACAAGAATGGATAATGAGAATTTATTTGATATGAGTTTCAAAAATTTTTAATTTTTTAAATTAGGTTTGATTTTTTTGCTATAGTCAAACATTCATACAAGAAGAGAAAAAAAGTTGAAATAATGTTAGTTTTCATTTCTTAAATTTTTACTCAAAAACTGTCATATTCGTATTTGTCACATATCATCATGAAAAAACATTTCGAAAAATTTTTTTTTTAAATTAAATATTAGGGTATAGGATAACCGGAAAACTAATTTAAAGTTTTAAGTGCAAAATGAAATTCCTTAGGGATATTAGTAATTTCTCAGGAGTATTTTGCATAGTCAAAATTCTTCAGGAAAAAGTACCGTATTATTTTAAGCATAGATTTATTTCCAACGTGAACATGCCATCCTGGTAGTTTAAATGATATTTTGTTGCAATTAATTTGTAAATGATTAATGAAATCATTTCAAGTGAATTTTTTTTACACAAGAAATGTATGTACTTGGATTATTGATAACCTTTTATGACCTTTTTTCTGGATAAGTGCAGCTATCTTGTAAGCCAGAAATCTTGTCGCACCGTACTTTGACCGTGCAGGAAAATACTGATGATTGTAATTGTATTTTTTGGAAGCCCTCCTCAGGGCAATAATTGGTTCACGTTAGTCAAGAGCTGTCAATAAGTCAGTCCAGAAATTTACTCGCACTGTATTTTGACCACGTTTATGCTAAGTTTAAAAAATAACAAAATTTTTCACTTCAAAACAGAAATTTTTTGAAAAAAAAGGAAAAATAGTAGAATATTTTAATATTTCAATTTCATTCTTACTATTAAAAATTCGTTAGATTAGAAATAAATCAGTAAACGCTAAATTGTTATTTAAAATTTATTTAATAATTAAGTTAATAACTGTAAATAAAAGTTGAATACGTGATAATTGTACGTGTAACTTTTCAGACTGTTTATTAAATTTAAGTTGAAATTTGCAACATTCCTCCATCGGATAAGACTTATTACATTTGCAGCATTGAATTCGTTTTTCACTGTGACAACAGAATGAAAACTACGCATTAACTTCCATAGGCTACTGCTCTATTTGATAATTAATTTCACTAATTATTTAAGAATACAAAAATACGCTTTTTACGTTCTTCGAATTTAATATTTTAAGTGTAAAATTAAGATTTAATTTTTCATATTCCTCATAAACTTCCATTTTTTCCAATAAAAATTAAATTTAAACTTTTCATACATAATTAATTGTAATTGCACAGCATATCATTTGAAAAAATTATTAATTAGAAATATAACATCGACAACTGATCAATTAAATGGTCAATTATTAATCATTTAAAAAAAAATGAATCATTGTGCAAATTTTTTTTCTTAACGATAATAAAATTGTAAAAGCTTTGTTTTCAGTGTTGTATTAATTGAATATGAAAGAAAAAACAAGCATTAAATAATTTCAAATTTTGGAAAAAAAATTGAATATTTCATACTTACAAAATTTTTGTTTTAAATTTTATTGAAGTGTTATGATTTTAAAATGAACTTTTCAATGTGACTGATTTTTTCCTTGCAAAAAATAAATCAAACGACAAGTTATGAAAAGTTTTCCTTTTTTGATTTTTGTTATTTCTTTTAACATTGATTTTTGCAAGCATTTCGATATGAAACAAATGACGTCTTTTTTCCATTAGTTTATTTGCTTCGAAGATGGAAAAAAAGTTGGAAGAATGATTGATTGAATGATAAAATAGTAAATTTTGATAACTGAGAGGACAGGGACAGTTTTAAATTGATTTTATTATTTGACTTTTAAAATATCAATGATATCAAAAAATTAAAATTGGATGAAAGAAATATGCAAAAAAAAAAAAAAAAAACTATGCATCATTTCTGTTTTTTTGCGATTCATAATTAATTGATTGCATTTATTAGTTTCAAATGAAACAGCTGTGCTTTATGTCTTCACTTTTTCGTCATTTTAATGCTCTTGCAAGGATTGCTTTGAATGTTAGAAAAAAGAAAATAAAAAATTTTTTCCGACTTTTAATTGCAAAATAAAAAACTTTTTCCAACTTTTAATTGCAAAATAGAAAAACAAATAAAATCCATCATGCGAGATAGCAAAGTTCAAAAATCGTAAAAGCTTTAAGAACTAAAAAAATTTCAAAAATTTGCTATTTTATTAAATTTAATTTAAATTCTGGCAAACAGAAAATCATTTTATGAAATTAAATGAATGTTATCATTATATTTTATAGTGGAAAATGGTGTTGATATTGCTGTTGAATTTTGGATAATATCAATCACATCGATCAATGAAATCACCAATGATTTTGAGGCAAATTTCATTTTCAGTAATTAGCACTGCTAATTGTATAATTTCATTCATATAATTTTGTTGAAATTTTAGCTTTCTTTTATTTGTGTTCTTTCATTTCATTACTCATCATTTTTGCCATATCGTGTCATCTTAGCCATGATGAAAATTTTACATTCACTGGATGAATGGTAAGAAATAAACAGCAAGGAAGTTTTGAAGTAACATCAAACAATGAGTGGTAAAATTTAAGTTCATTTGAATTCATTTAGATGGAAATTTATGTCAATGAAATGTGGCTTGATCCTGCTTTGAATTTCGAGCATTTAAATCCATGCAAGAAAAATTTATCTTTGAATCATCAGGTTCTAGATCGACTCTGGACACCAAATAGCTGTTTTATCAATAGCAAAATTGCCCAAATCCACGAATCTCCTTTCAGGAATTTTTCTTTTTTGTTTTCTTAGTATTAATTTTCACACAAGCTCATGTTGATATTAATCCGGAAAAGTTATTCGTTCAAAAAAAAAAAAACATGTTAATGAAAAAGTAAATAAGTTTTATATTTTTGACTAGTAATAAATGAATGGTAGTTACTGTGATATTTTAGGAACATTTTCCTGATGCTTTATTCAAATGGTACTATTTGGATCAATTACGTAAGTTTTTCTTTTTTTCTGATAATATTATTCAGAATCAATAAAATCATTCAGAATCAATTTATATCGAACATTTCTTTAATTTTTTAAATCCTTCCAAAAATTTGATCCGATAGATCAATGTGAAACAAAAAAAAAAAGAACTGAGATTAATGCTAATATGTGTCTGCAGCGAGTACGAGTTAAAGGGCCATGTATTATGGATTTGTCAAATTTCCCGATGGATGTGCAAAGTTGTCATTTAATTTATGAAAGGTAAGAACACAGTATATGAATAATGCACCGAAAAAATAAAACTGAAATTTCATCAGTTGAAAAACTTTCTGTGATAGGTGAAAACATAAAATTTCATCAGCTGACAAATTTTGCATGCATTATAGTTGAAAATGTGAAATATTTTACCAGCTGACGAATTTTGCATGGCAATTGACAAATTTTTCATAGTAATTTTGGAAACAAACTAAACGTTGTAAATGTAAAACATTTGAGTTTTTTTTTTTTTCTTTCCAGCTTTACCTATAATAATCAGGAAGTGCGAATGCGTTGGAATACAATTAATTCAAATCCAGTTTATCTTCTTGGTGGCGAAATATTACTACCTGATTTCATTTTAATTAATATTACACCAACTCTCCGGATAGAGGTATAAAAATTCCTATATTACTAATATATGATTCATTTAACATTTCAACAGCTGTAACAATTGACTCACTTTAAAAATCATTAAAGAAATTAAAATTGATTTATTCCTAGTGGTGAAAATTTAATTTTTCATATTTTTGGAAACTTTTTATTTTAAATGTCAAGATTCTACTTAACTAAGCCTCTTATATCTATTGCAATTATTAGAATTAAAGTTACTATATATGACAAAAATTATAATTCTTGTTGATAAATTAAAATTGAAATTTAAACTTAAGAAAACTCATTGTCAATTTGTATTTAGGAATATCCAGCTGGTATGTGGGATGAGTTGCATGTGAAATTAACATTCGAAAGACGTTGTATATGGTATTTTATGCAAGCATATGTTCCTACTTACCTTACCATTTTCATTAGGTAACTACTTTGGAATTTTGAATAATAAAAGAAAAGTATTTTGAAAACCGAATAAAATTAAACTAAGAAAGCCATAATGAAAAAGCACGTTTTTTAATGATGCAAAAATAATTTAGGCAATATGCTATTTCACTAAATTGTTACAATTAAATAATTGAAACTTATATGAATCAAAAATAAATACTTTACACGTTAGTTCTTGAGCAAATTTCAATGTATGAACTTTAAGAAATTCCAAAAAAATAAAAATGAATTCTTTTGAAAGTTCACCTTCTAGTTGGGTGTCGTTTTCATTGGGGCCACGAGCAATACCAGCTAGAACAATGCTAGGTGTTAATGCACTGCTAGCAATGATATTCCAATTTGGCAATATTATGCGAAATTTGCCTAGAGTATCATATATTAAAGCTATTGGTATGTGGCTCAATTGTTTCGTCTAATACTTGTATCCTAAAAAAAAAGACTGAATTTTTTCAAATTGAAAAAAATTTTTTTTATAAATCGACAGTTTTTAAAGGTAATAACTATAAGACTTGATAATAAATGAAAAAATTTAGCATAGTGTTTTTTTAATTTGACAACAAATATAGGGTTTTTTTAGTGTATATTAATGAATTTTATAATAAAAAGCTGATTTATTCCAGTTAAAAAGGTCAATTGTATAAACACTTGTATAAATCAAGGATTAACAGTGGTATTATGTTAATCATTGAAACGTTTAGATGTATGGATGCTAGTCTCAATGACTTTTATATTCTCATCATTAATTGAATTAGCGATAATCGGTTCGAAGGTCAAAAATATGGAGAGTGGTCAACGATTAAGGAGGCCACGCTGTAAAAAAGTAGATTTTTTTTAGAATTATTTGAACTGTCAACTAAATAGAATTAGTTCATTCTGATCAGTTGGAAAAGTAATAGCGACGTTGTTACTAATCTTGTGGATCTAAGCCATATATCATTGTCTTTAGGTCATCGAAGAAAGAAAAAGAAAACCAATTTTAGATTTCTTATATCGAAACAAAAATTTTGAGCTTAGTTCAGCTTGACTATTTATCATTTAATTTAGCTGACTTTTATAAATATCATCAGTTTAGATCAAAGGAGTAAAATCAAGTCCCAAAGGTGTTTGTGAATTCGAGAAAAGGTTTATGCTTCCGGTGGAAGGATTTGAACTAAAATGGTGCCGACCACGTCCGGTCAGTTCTTGGACACCGGATCGAATAGATCAGTTGTCAAGTGTTATCTTCCCTGCATTTTTTGCATGCTTTAATGTAAGTTCTCTAAATAATTTTTTAACTTTTAAAGTATTTTATATTTATTTAGATTTATTATACTATAAGAAAATTAAACCCAACTGATGTTTGAAGTAATCCGGAATTTTGCACCAGTTGACCATATTTCTGCTCTTTAAGAAAAATCTCATGCACATATGGAAGTTAACCGTTATTTCAGGTGATCTATTGGTCTTGGTATTCCGAATACTTCTTTTAGTATCAACAGAATCCATTTTCTGCTGGTTAATTACACAATCCACCTGATAAATGATTCGCTGCATTTTCGAAACCAAGCAATCACAATTCTTTCTCATTGTTCTCATCCATTTTATGCTTATGTGTAATTAATTATTTTGCTGTTCAAAATGAAAACATATTAATTAATTTATCTATCAAAACAGACTGTTAATTTAAATTAATAAAGAAATCATTTTAAACTCTTCAGAATATTCCAACAACAATAACTTTATTTTATTGTACACTTAAAAATAATCTAAATTTTATGATACTACTATATTTCATGGAGCACAATTTTTTTCTTCTGACAAGTATTGACATTAAGAAAATAATCGAATTGAAATAATCATATCAAAAGTTCCCATATCATTTCAAAAATTTATCGTGCCTTGAGAAAAAAAATAGTTCTTTTCATTGACTTTCCTTTTTTATTTCGCTATCTTTTTATCAATAATTTTGGCAACATTAAAATTTATTCAATTAATGATAAAACTAATTAAATTTGTTTTCTCTCTCTGTTAAAAAAATACTTTTAGTTTTTTAAAGAATTTAAATTCTATTAAATATTAAAGTGAATTTAGCAATTAATAATTTAAAATAAAATTTAAATATTTGTAGCAATGATTTATTTGAATACTTACAAATGTAAAGCATTATTGTTGAAATGTATTTTTTATTGTAAACCTATCCATTTTGTTTCAATGTCACCAAAAATGGTGATAAATTTTAATTGTCCACTTTTTCCATCCAATACAACCTGTTATGATCGTGCAAAACTCCATCAAAAATTTTCTCATTTATAACACGAAAAAAAAAGAAACACTAATTAATTATTATTGAATTGTAAAAAAAAAAGAAAAAAGAAAGAGAAATCATTGTGTCTAATATAAATAGACACATTGCCAATAATTTTGTTGCAGTTAGGTTTGAAACAGATCAAACACAATTTTTGATTTTGCCATTTCTTTCCTTTTTTTACTTCTTTGCTTACTTTTACTATATTTCTAAGTATGTCCTCAATCGATTTTTGAAATACTTCAGTCGCATTGCAAATGTTTGATGTAATTTTTGTTTTTGTTTTTTTTTTTTTGTTTTTTCAGCTATCAAAGTAAAACTTTATTTTTAATCAACAGTATTATAAGAAATTGAGAAATGAAATTGAAATTGAATTTAAAAAATTTTAAAGGAACAGCAATTGTTTAGCTATTATTACAAAGATCAAAGCAAAAAAATATTACTACAACTTATAGCCATTTTTGTATGTATGAATATTATCATCTCAAATATTTTTGTTATTATCATCTAAATATTTTTATTATCATCAAACAATATGCATGAATATTATCATCTCAAATATTTTTGCAATACTTTTAAGGAAATAACTCAACAATAGACTAATACCGAAAAAGTAATAAATGATAAATGACTAAATGATAATAAATAAATAATAAATGATAATAAACAATAAATGACTAATAAATGATTTGAATGACCTGAAGATATGCGAGTAATTCAATATTAACCAATTACCCAGCAGTCCTTATTTGTTGCAATAAAATTTCCATGCATAGAAATATTTTTACCAAATAATAATATTTATTTTTTATATCAAACAAAGAAAAATATCTTTTTCTTTATTTTATACGAAATACCTGTTTTGTTATATCTGTTTGTCCTATCCAAAAAAAAAAAAAAAGAAAAAAAATAGTCACCCATTTTCGTCTCATTAGATGAATGATCGTTTATCAAATTCCTGAATTTTCCTATCTCTTTCCTTCCTTTAAGATAGTCTCGCCTATTGCCTTCCCTGTCGTTGATCAAACATAAGTACCTGAATCAAGGATAATTGCATTATTTTATGATTACTGTTTCTGATAGCTGTCTCATTCAATTCGCTAACTTTTAAAAGTAGTACCATGGTCTTTCAAAATTTTAAGTTTTGTTTTTGTTATGCCATTTACCATCATGGGTTACAGTATCCTTACTGTTTCATATTGCAGCTACGAATGTTTCAAAAACCAAAGCAATGTTCTACAAATGTCATCAATTCAAACTGTGAAATTTACTGAATAGTCTCTTTCTTCATAAGTTAGAACTTAAAGTTTGAGATATTCGAAAGATGTCTAGAGCCTAGTGATTTTCAACATTCAATAATTAATACTATTGCTAAAAAGATTCGTTTCAAACTGTTGCTATGTCATTTCAAGTTAGGAAATTTTTGGAAAAGATGTTGTAACTTTCTATTGGTGTTAGCAATGATACTTTTTCCAGAAGATGGAGCTCGGAATTCATTTACATGAATGCAACTTTACACTGAGGATATTTTCCTCAAAAAGAAAAGAAAAAAAATTAATGAAATATGCTTTAGCTATTGCTAATTGAGATATCTCAGGAGATATTTTGAGGTCAAAAGAAGAAAAAAACCAAACAATAAGCAACACTAAATCAATAAATCATGGAATTTAGGTTTTTTTTTTAAAATTCAAACAGTAACAGAGATGATGATTCCCATGATTTTTGTTAATTTTTAAGATGATGAATCAAAATAACATTATTAACTTTTGGTGATATTCTGATTCTAATTTGACATACATTCATCACTGTCACCAACTTGCTCTGTCATCAACTTATTAACAATCATACTATGTTAACCATCACTTTTTTCTTCTTCATTTGTTTTTTCTGAACGAATGAAAGAATAAATTGATCTAAAATAATTAAACAATGAATCGATCTGAATTGACTTAACAATAGATTGATCTGAAACCAAACTATCTATGTACTTTTTTTTTGTTATTCAACGTGAATGCATGACATATATGTGTTAACATCTTTTACGTCTAATTCAAACTTATTCATTTCTGTTCATCTTCATCAACTATATAACAAGAATTCTCATTTTGTTTTATAACATTCCGAACAATTGTTGCATCAAAATTGTGGAGCTTTTTTTGATGGTGACAGTCTGACTCTGATTTGAACACATTCATCTCAATGTCATCCTTTTCTATCTGCTTTTGATAATGCTTAAATTTACTGTGTTCTTCTTTTTCTACCATTTCAGAAATATTTTATTATTCTCTGTCGCGCTCATATATATATATATTAAATATTTTCCAATATATATATCGATATAATTGTCACGAACTTTCAAATATTTTTAATTTTCAAATTTTAATCAAAAATATTAACATTTTGTTCGTTTTAATAGAATAAATATATTCAAATAATGCATCAAAATATTCAGCTTTCAAATCTCTTTTGAGAATTTACAACTGAAATAAATAATTTTTAACCAGCATAGCATCTCTTGTATTTGTGCAGACAAATATTTTCAAAACTGCCACGAATAAGATTAATTAAGTAATTACTGGATGTGCTATAGATGAAATGAATTTATGACTTCAGAAAGCCAAAAATTCATTACTTCTATTAGCTTTTAGAGTGAAAAAAAGCAAAAAAATGTAAACTTATTGTAAAAAGAAAACTGTGTAATGTGGGACTATTTCTTCCCATTTTTCTTTTCAATTTTATGGCCTTTTTTAAATTTGATAATACCTCTGTTTTTTTCAATTGGTATATTTTACAAAATGATCAAATGGTCAATGTTAATTCTATTTCATTAATTACCAATAAAATGATCGTTGTTAATTACACATAGGAAAAAAAGCAAAAATTAGACTGATAGCACTATTAATCTCGTCAAAAAATATTATAATTTATCACCGATGATAATGCTTATTAGTATTATAGTTGTAAATGATAAATTATCTATATTCATGTACAGTATTTTTTGTCTTTTTTTGTCTTTTTGTCTTTTTTTGCAAAAAATAATTCGCATTTTGTTAGAATTGTGTTTTTGTGGACCACCGTTGACCGCCGTTCCAATAAAATTCACATCATATTTACCGAATACTGCAAGTCTACTTGCATAGCAATTTCGAAAATTCGATCAAAAGAATTGAAATCAAATAAAAAGGCAAAGAAAAAAAGTGAATTTTTTTTCCTCACTTATTTCTACCCAGATTGTTTGCTTATACAGTCAAAAAAATTTTAAGCCTTTTAATTCAAGAATTTCAAAAAAATTGACAAAAAAAAACTTTGACTTACAAGTGCATTGCAAATTTATGATTCGTTTTAAAAAAGAAAAAATTTTAAACATTTTCAAACATTTCCACGTTCAACAAGCAATTCCATTCGTTTTATTTTTACTTCTAAAAGGCTTCCGCAGAATTCATTTTGCCCATTTCCTTCCTTTTTCTAATTTTCAAATTTCAATAAAAAAATAGAAGAAAAAAGAAAAAACTTTGCAAAATAAAACTTTTGCGTGCAAAATCATAAAATTTCAAAATGAAGATTTTAAAATTTTAATGGATGTTTTCGAGGTCTTTTTCTATTCCACTTTTGTTTTCCTTTTTTTGGTTTTTTTTTTTTTTTTTTTTCATTAAATGAAATAATTTTTGTGTCGTTAGATGTAACGAAAAGGGACATTTCAAATGATATAAACTTTAATGAATTAAAATTGAAATGATTCAGTGTCTAAATCAATTAATGGTTCATGCAATGAGTTAATCACTTTTTCTAAAATGACTTAATACAACAAGCTATTGGTTTTACATTGCGTTTTTTTTTTTTAACGCTATTTCATTAATCATTTTGTTTCATTTTTTTAAAACTTTTCTTTAAGGTTATTTTAAAATTTTGAGCACTTTTAAAAAAGCATTCTTCTAACATTTCGTTCCATTATTGAAATGCTTTCTGACAATTTCATTACTGACAGCTACACTGACACATTCTGGTTAAATATTTCTCGAATTAGCAAACAAAAAAAAAAAAGCAAGAGAGAAATAATTTCGACCGATAACTCAAAAATTTTCTTTATCCAATAAATGCTTAATTAGAATTCAAAATTAGAATTTTCTTCGAAAAAAGAAATTTCAATTTTGCTTAAAATTTATTTTTCTTACAAACGCATTGCTTACATAGAGAAAACATATTTAGATCAATTTTCCATGTTCAAAAGTGGAAAAAAATATAGAATTTCACATGGCTGATAAATCTTAAGAAAGAAAAATTTACATTGTAAAGAAGTGACGTTTCAGTGGTCATTACTATGGGCTACTATCTTGTCTTCTCATTGGATAGTCAATGATTGATGGAATTTTTTTTTTTTGCTGTAAAAATAGTAAGTCTATTTTTTATCGTCTTTTTATCATGAATGAAAGGAAATTCATTGAACAATTAAAGTACATCAAATGTCACTAAAATGGCCGTTGTCCATTTCTTCTTTAGTGAGTAAGAAGACAAAAAGAAATCATAACAAGTGACAGTGAAGTGGACGAAAGATGAAAGCTTTTAAATGAATGAAAAAAGAACATGCCATTTTGAAAATAGCACAGCTGGTCAGTCATTCAGCAGTATATAAGGAAAGGAAAGTAATTTAAATGAAAGTTAATTTAGTGAACTAAATTAATATTACAAATATAAATAAAATTAAGCATTATAATTGCTGCTATTTGTATATTCCTATTGAATGCTTTGTTGGAAAACATTTTTGAAACTCGAATATTTTTCATTTTTTTTTTTTTTTTTTTTTTTGGGCACAAATTTAACGTTAATTGTTTGCAATTTTAATTAAAATTTAAGTTTTTAAAATTTTTAAAAAAANTTGAATGATTAATTCATTTTGCTCTTTATTTTCTTATCAGTGAAATATGGGTATCGGAAACCATTTTTGGTGCTTTTTTTCTGTACCGCTGTTTATCAGTTGTTCCACGCTGATTTCTTAGTGTTCGTTTCATGTATTTTTCGATTTTTTGTCCAAAAGAAATTCAACCTATTTTGTTGTTTAGTTACTTATATGTTAGATTTTTAAATAAATTATTCGATTTGTCCAAAATTTTGCTATAACTGATGCTATCGCTTATGTGTTTCATATTTCATTAAGAACTTCGTTCTTTCATTATTATAATATCAGAATAAGATGATATTGATATTTACTATAGTATGCATGAAAAACTTTGGCTAAAAAGAGAAAGAAAAAGTGAGTATTTTGCTTAATTATTGGAGATTCAGATTTGCAATCTGATCGATGTTCAGAAAAACAAGATGCTCCCAAATCCCGGTTCATGTTTACCGCGGT